>JARHVA010001561.1:1982500-2125000 GCA_037957365.1 Torreya grandis | reverse complement strand
TAGCACTGGTGTTATAGTCCATGTTGGAAACTATTGTCCTTATTTGATAGGTCTTGGGGGGTTGGATTTGTCATGGAAATAGTAGTCTAGTTGAGCTGAGATTAGGTTTGAAAGGCTATAGATGATTGGAAATTAGTGAAAAAGATGCTTATTAGGGTCATGAAAGCAAGAAAGAGGGACCTATGGGTTAGGTATCACAAGCCACACTCAAGTTACCAATTTTCACATTCTATATGACTACATTTGGCTCCCCTTTATTATAGTGATGTAGTAGAGTGAAATACTAAGATAAAGGAAAAATAAAAATAGTACTTAAACTTACCTAAAAGAATGAAGCTCATGAAGCTATATGATGTTGGGTGTGTATAGAGAGCATGTTGTGAAGTGTGAATCTATAAGAGAAAACAAAGAGTAGATCAATTCTTACTAGATACACTATATCTAAAATAAGAGCATACAAAACTAGGTAAGAGAGAGAGGAAGAGAAAGGAATGAATACACCTCATTAAGTATGCAGACCAATATAAAACTTATTGTGATGTTGAGTGATGTTAGATGTGTGTTATACCAAGAGTAGTATCATGAAAGGATCTGATTACTCAATTCCTTAAAAGTGGCTCAATAATGCAAAGCTTAGATCTTTGGATCCATCATCACCTAATAAGTGAAGCTAGGTGGTCATACATATGCTAATAAATGTTTGGACTATGTGTCCAATCCCTCTAAATAGGTGGCTTAAGAATACAATGGCTATATAGTCTTTTGGCTCCATTGTTACTCCATGAAGTGAATTTATGAATTGATACTGATATGAAATGTATGCCATATGAGATGGATCTTAAAGCCCATAGATGTACCATGATCTAAGAATGTTAACATGGATATCCAAATATATACTGGAAACTAGGCCACTCTTGGCCACTTTGAAATATGGAGATTAGGCTTGTATGAAAGCCACTCTAAAACTGGTGCACTAGGCTTATATGAAAGCCACTCTAAAAAGTAGAAGTTAGGATTTTATGAAATCCACTCCAAAATGATGTAAACCACCTATAGATAGAATAAAGCATGCAATTACTAAGAAATAATTGGGTAATATTGAACTCAAAAAGAAATAAGACAAATATGCCATGCACATTACCCCCAATCATTGGTCTCTAAAACATGGATTTTGATCTAGAAGTTATATCAACACCATATCTAAAATTGGAAGTGAGATCCATCATGTCATGCATGATTCCCCCTATGTCTAGATTCTCTAAGTAAAAGTGTACTAAAAACTACTAATTTTGAACTGGTCTGATTATGCAAAAACTGTAGCTAAACTTAATTTTTTGCCTACTTCTAAAAAGTTTGGTCTTTTTATTGTTTGGATAGGAACAATGAAAATGGACACTAGTGACACCAAACTTATAGTCCAATCTTGTCTCTATTATCTTCGGCCAAATTTGGTAACTATTTTGACATTTTCACTATTTGTTTGGTATGTTCTATTTGGTTTGATGTCTGGTTATTGTTTTGGGTGTTCTAAAAGATAAGTTTTTGACCATTAAGAGCTCTGATCTCTATGATATAAAACCCCTTTTTGTTTCCACCTCTTCTAAGTGTAGGAATGAAGACCCTATAATGACTAACCTTAGAAGAAAGATCCCTATAAGTGTGTTATGATGAAAATATACAATGATATAGCAATGATAATTGATAAGATATCTCAAGATATAACATGGTTTGCAATGAGAGATTGTTGGATCAATATTGGTATGCCTAAATAGATATAACAATGTAATAACATGTGCAATGTAATGAAATGGAACTAGAAGTTTGGTTAGTTATTAGTTATCATAGAGGTATGGAGCATGATGTCCATCATGGTATCCAAGAAAGCAAGATAATTCATGATGTGGATCATGGCATAATAAACAATCAGGAAGCAATCAAGCAAAAAACACATAAGGCAAGAAGCATACAAGAGTGGCCAAGGAGCCAATCAAATAAGGGACATGGGCAAATGTCACTCAAACTAGAAATCAAGCATACAAGGCCAGTTCAAATGCCACATACACATACAATTTAATAAGTAAGGTTAGCGTGAAATCCATAATCATATATAAGAGTAAAGGCAAAGGGCATTGGAAAATATCCTAAGGAACACACAATATATAAAAGCAAAGGACATTGGTAAATGTCCTAAGGCACATATAGGAGAGAATAGGAATTAAAAAATGCGATCACATCTAGCTACACAAGGAAATGAGGGAAAGCATGTAAATACTAGAAATAGTATCACATCTAACTAATCAAAGAAAGAATGTGAAAGAATGTAAGACATTTAGCACTAGACTAGGTATATGCTAAGAAATTATATACTAGTGGAATGTTGATAGAGTAATCTATGCAATCTAGTAAGTAATGTATATCAACATGATAACTAGAGTGTGTGGTGTAGGAATGACATAACATAAATGGTGTAGTCATGTAGAAGATGCCCCTAGTGGGTATGTATATCAATGTATATCTCGATGTAGAAGTAGGGTTCCCCCTTAATGGGTGGAGTGAAGCAATCAAGGATCTAGATGTCACTACACACACGCAAATAAGATCAAGTAAAGCATGGTAATGTATATAAATCAACAAAAAATATCATATAATAGAAAATGTATGTCTAGCATGATAGTATAAATGTAAATCATGGATGATGCATATAATCAAAATATTTTTATTATTTTTTAAAATTATTTACATGTTTTTGTATTTTGAAATACTTGAATGTTTTTGTTATTTTTGATATAAGCTATGTACAATCAATCATAATGAAATTATATACAAGAAATACTAAGAAACTATGTATAAGTAAGTGATGAAGGGATGATACTAATTGATGAGTCTCATGGAAGACTCCTTATCATGGTGTTCTATATCAAGGAAAGGGATCATGCATGATAATGAAAAATGATGGAAGGGCTGAGGTTGTGGCTCTAAAAATTTTATATGTTACAAATTCTCTAAAATATTTGAAGTAGAAACCAAGTATGGGATCCCCCTATAACTCTAAGAAGTGGATGCAACTATAGGGCTCTTAAAGACACATTTGGTAGTAGGAGAATCTCTTTGAACATATGCTCTATGATTAGATGCATGAGATCTTAATGATACTACCCTAGGTTTGAACACTATAACAAAACACTATCTATAATCATGAATCTATGGAGGTATATGAACTCTTTGTGTTGGTGATGGATGCCTTAACTATGTCTAATTTATAATTAGAGGAAAAACTATACCTAGTGACAAAACTGAAACTGGTGACTATAGAATAGTAGATGGATTTGAAGTGAGGAGTGGTAATTCATATGGAACTCTACCAATTATAACAAATTTATTAGCATGAATGAATTTCATGTATCTTTGAACTATAGAAGGTACTTCTCAAAGTTTCTAAACCCATGGTCAACAAAGTAACATATCAAAAACTACTATAGTGGAAACTATAATAAATGGTGTGGCCACATGTGTTAGACCAACCTGTAGAGGAAGTGAAATCTCACCCAATAAACTCTATATGTACCCACTAAATCCATTGATAACTATGTCCATTAGGGTAATATCTTACTCTAAATATCCCAAATTTTGTAATAATGTCATAGTGTGCATGTTCACACTAGATCCATTATCTATGAGAACACTATGAATAAGATGATTATGAATGTAAGCTCTGATAAAGAGTCCATGGTAATCCAAACCATCCTTGATGATCTCTTGATATAAGAAGGAGATGGAAGGTCTGGTTTAAAATCTAGAATTATATACACCAATCATGTTACTCAAAGGATGTGTCTCAATTAAAGGTTCCCTACATGTATCTGGTGGAAGATGTGCATGATATGCATGGTGAACCCCTGATGTGTCCCCTGTCTCTTGTTTAAAATGTTGTGGAAAGGGATATGAGAAGATTTTCAAAGCTTTATCCTATGTTTGGTTTTCTTGATAAGGCTCAACTAAAGTGCCAAGATTAATATGATTTCCATCTATCAAATCATGTATCTTGTGTCTCAAACTAATGCATTTATTTATTTTATAGCCTAGTACCCTATGAAACTTGAAAAATGCATGATGGTCATATCTCCATGGAATATGCTTTGCTGGGTCAACTTCCAAAATAGGAGGGAGAGATATGATGTTACATTCCAATAGCTACTATAAAACTTTGGCTATAAAAATAGTAGATTGGTAAAAGTTCACTAAGGAGGTGCTGATAAAACCACATGCTGAGGGGGTTTGGAAGCCACATTAACTATCGATTGATTCTGACTCTTGCTATAATTGACCTTGACTTTGTATGATACTTTGATGTTACTCTTGTTTGTTATTTTTGAGATACTTGTGTACTTGAGTTTTCCCATTTAAATTAGTTTGAATTCACTTTCCTTTAGTGTGTGACACAATTCAGTGAAGGAAGAGAATATTTTGAACATAATTGATTCATGTAAATATGGTAGAAGACTTTATTTGATGAGATCTTGTAACTCTTGATCAGTCATGGGGTTATTCATCTTAACCAAAATAGTCTTATATTGAAGAACATAATCTATAAGATGCTCATTCGACCTTTTTTTCTATTGTGCAACTTGGGAATATGAAACCCTATCACCAATGTTAATGCTGAAATGAGCTAAGAACATGTCGACTAGAGGATTGAATGCATTGACCAACTAATTTGATAGACTATATAACCATTATAATGGATAATACTTTAGGCTTAATGGAAATAACTTGGTAAGTAGCCAGTCATTTGGTATATAGTCCAATCATGCAACATGAAAAGCTTTTGAATGTGTCTCTGGATCACCCTTGCCATCATATAAAGTAATCTTGGGTTGAGCAAAACCTTGTGGAAAGGGTGTAGAAACAATGTTACATACCAATGTTTTATTCAATAGATCAAAAGAAACTAAAGCCTACATAGGTCTACAAGCACCTCGCTCAAGATGTAGCATTTTGGATTAAAGAGATCTTATCCCTTACACAAGGGCTGCCATATCAGGAGACAAAGATGTACTAGTTATAGGTAGTGGCATAAAGGTAAGCTGGGATACTATAGGGGGTTTTTGAGACATAGTTTTCCCTATTGTGTCATTTATAATTGTTTGCTCTATGATTTGAGAAGATTGACCATTGTTCAATTTTTGTTGTTCCTCTTGAAGTATTTTAAACATGTCATATTGCATGTCAGGGTGTTTAGTTAAAAATGATCGAAGTTCCCTTTTATTAGTTTCATTAAAAATAATGTATTGGGACATTTTTAAGGTAGGAAAACAAATTAAAAATTGATTGATTTTTTTATAATACTTTTTAATAATCAAGGTGCTATGGAAGACAAGTATTGAATATAAGAAATATAAAGTCCTAAAAATAACAAACTAGAAAGTGCATCAAAAGGATATGAGGCTCACAAACATGTAAGTTGATACGTCATGAAACCATGGGACTTAGTATATGTGGCTAGGGTTTGAAAAGATGATTATTTTGAAAATTACTATGAAAATTTTAAATTTAACATGATTTTTTGAGTTAGATATGCAAGTAAAAAATCATAAATATATTAGAAAATTTGTAATTTAAAGAGACCTAGTAGATGCAATTAGGGTTTTGAAATGTAAATATTTCTAAAAATTACTTTTGAATTTTTAAATTTAAGGTGAATTTTTTTTATTTTAATATGCTAGTAAAAAATTAAAAAAATATTAGAAAATTACTAGGAAAATACTGGGACTTAGTATGGGCAACTAGGGTTTGAAAGAAAATTATTTTGAAATTACTACAAAATTTTAAAATTTAATGCTAATTTATGATTTTATTATGTAGGTAAAAAATCATAAAAATATATGAAAAATCATTAGGAAATTTACCCTAGAGTTTCTAGGGGTTTTATGTGCAAATGAAGTAAGTCAGGTTTACCAAATGATTTAATAGTTTTAAAAATATTGGTGTATTATTCCTAATTTAGTTAAAGGGTCTAAGTAGTAAAATTAGTAAATAAATATGAAATAATTAAGCTAATATATTTTTTAATTTGAATATAATTTAATCTTTATAAAAATATTAATAAGGGAGAGAAAACAAGACTTAGTTGGAAACTAATGAAAATGGTTGTTGTAGGGTCTAGAATTCACTATGCAAGACTGAGACAGTGTTGCAAATCAGGATATAGAGTTTGTTTTATGATTGGACAATATCACTAAATTGAGACACTAGTGGCACTATCATTTTATTCCACATCTATCACTATTGTCCAAGAGACTTGAGGTTTTAGGTTTTATTCATTGTATCTGTGTGACCCTACTTATGGAGTTTCAACTACTAGATGTTCATGGAACTCCTTATAGAGCTGATTTAATCTTCAAACCCTAGTCTCCATTATTTTTTGTCAAAATTTGGGATAGTGTCTATAAGATGCATTCAACGTGTATCCACACCCCTTGTATGGGTACACTACCTACATACCAATACTCCAAAGAGGGATCAAGCCATATGTAGTTCTCCCACTTGATGTACTTTATGCAATAGTGTGTATGAAGATGTAAATGCTAAAACTAGGTGTGATTGAGGTGGCTAGAAACTAGTGTAAGGATTTGAATAAGCTTGTAATAGTATTGACTAGTTGTATGCAGAGAATAGGGAATATTACCTTAGTAGTCTTGATTGTATTCTTGCTTGCTTAGTGATAATTACTAACCCTTTCCAAATGATCTTTGAATATGATTTTATAGGGATATATTGGTAATGGGTTGAATGTGCTTGCATTACACTGATAAGGAGAAGGATTAGGAACTGGAAGGAACTGACCATTGGGGCTAAAAATGTACTTGGATAAGAGCATAAAAAATAAGACAGTAGTGGCACTCATGTTGTAGTCCAAGTTGGGCACTATTGTCCTAAACTAATGGGGCTTAGGGGGATGGATTTGTCATTAAAAGAGTAGTATGGTTGAGATGGGATTAGATCTATAAGGCTATAAATTATTGGGAATTAGTGAAAATATGCCTATGAGGGTCATGAAAGAAAGTAGGAGGGACCTATGGGTTAGGTGTTACAAGCCACACTCAAGTTACCAATTTTCACATTTTATATGACTACAGATGCCAATGCCTATACTAAAACAACTCATCTACATCAAAGTGATCATTAAGGGTATAAAATTATGAGGTGATAACAACCCAATAATATATCAAATTTTGAAGTAATAGGTAACCTAGTTCTTGGTCTATGTTGGGTTATCTGAATGGGTTGAAATGGGGTTGGATTACCCTAGGTATCTAATTAGATATATCAAGGTGGCCTCACCTAGAAAATGTCATATGTAAAATGAGTGAAATTATATGAGGCTTGACCTAAGGATGAAAGGATTCAAAACTAAATATTATGAGCTTGGTAGGATTAGAGGTGAATCTATCTATCTTGTTGAGCTTCATAAAACCTAATTTTTTTGAATAGAGAATTTATATGACTAATGATGAGGTTAGATAGATGCTTGGAAAACAATACTTACAACCTAAGCTTAGAGTATATAATGTTATGGGTACTATGAGCTAGGATGGGGGATGGTACTTATGGAAACATTTGTTTAAGGCTTTGAAAGTGTTGTTTGTTGTGTTTTTTCCCCCCTTAAATAGTTATATTGGTTGATTCATGTTGTTTAGAAAGATTTATATTCTTGTTAATTTTAGAATTAAATGTTTTATTCAATGAAAATTTGTTTTTTGTATGGAAAGAGCAATGTTTTCAAATGATTAAAGAAACTCCACTAGCATTGAAAATGAAAGATACTAAAAGAAAGGGAAGTAATTTTAAAAAAAATATATATTTTGGGATAATATATGTGAATGCAAGTGAATTTTAACTTATTACTAAAATTAAATGAAATCTTATTGGTCCTAATATTCTAGTTTTCTAGAAGTATAGAAATATAATAATGCTTACTGAAAATGAATTTTTTGATTTTTGATTTTTGTATGAATGAAACTAAAAATAATGAATTATCTAAACTTCATATGCACAAAATAAAAACAAATATACAATTAAAAATTTTCATACATGCAACAATATTAGTAATTTTTGAAAATGCAAAAGTAGATGCAAGCTTTCATTTTTAATTTTTTTAAACTAGATGCAACTAATCCTAGTAAAAAAATAAAGAACTATTATTTTGGTTATGATTGGGTTATGATTATTTTTTAAAAACATGCAATGGGAATATATTATTTTACAAATGTAATTATTTATATTGATTTTTTGGGGTTTTCTATGAAAGTTGTTGTGAGGATTTGTTGGTGAAATATTTGGTACTTTTACAAATCTTGTATTTCACAAGAGTGAAGTAGAAAAAAAGTATCTCCTCTATTTTTAGGGGAGGTTCCCTTTACTGAAAAAAATTAAATAAATAAATATATTTACAATATTTATAGGCTAAATGAAGTACTGAGTTTTATTAATTTTAACCAAAAATAAAAAGAAAAATAAAAAGAAGAAAGGTGAAAGGTCATGCATGAATGAGAAAACATAGATTTAATCCCTTGCATGACAAGAATAAATCTAAAAATAATATGTCAGTTTGAGAATAAAATAGGTATTGTTTTAGAATAGAGATATATTATCAACATAATAAAAACACATCCACAAAGAAAATTTTAGATGCAAAGTTATAGAATTTCATTGTGTTCCTCATTGGAAGAATGAAAAAAAAGGTTATTTCCCCATTCCTTTCAATAAAAATCACAATGAGCATCAAACAACCCATTAAAAAATTATCATTTATCCTATTTATAGAGATAGGAGGGAATGGGTTGACCCTTCATATTTCATTGTGGCTTTTGGCATTCAATTTTTTTTATATTCTATTTTATTAATGTTAAAATTTTTACAAAAATAGAAATAAAACTTTCCTAATATAAAAAATAGACAAAATAGAAAAGTGGTTGAGAGCACTCTAGGAAGATTTTCCTAAAGTATAAGTTGTTTAAGATGAATTTAGAGGTGGAGGGGCTATTGGACTAGTGGTTTTCCGGTCATCTCTGGTTGTTTTAATTATTATAAATTTATTCACTACTACAATGATTGAATTTATATTAAGTACTATCACATGTTTGTAATGTGTTAAAAATCTATCAAATACTATCAACATTACATTTGGGACTTCCAAAATTTTAGTCAATTGGGAGTTTAGTTCCTCAAGTGAGGCATGGATATCATTGAACACCATCATAGATGGAACATTAAAGGAACCATCTTTGAATAAACCCCCCTTGATTAATTTTATGAATTATTTTTTGATTTCATTTATAGTATACTAACTGTCCCCATCTTCCTATACTAGATTTTTTTTCTTTGCTCTCCCCACCAATCTACAAATTTTCTTTAAGTTTTCCCATGGATTTAATAAAAATTTGAATTTTCTAGAGGATGCATTTTAACCAATTATAAGAAATACCATCATATATTTTGTTCAAACCCTAGTCATGACCAACAATTTTATATTAGTAGTAGACATCTATTTTATGTCTCCTTTCACACTTTCCCATAGATTCAATTCATTTTCATGGCACTAGATTTATGGATCAATTTTGACCTACTCTAAGTTGACCATTTCATATAATTTAATCATATCTTAAATATACTTCATGCCATCATAGACTAATTCCTCAACCCAAGATTCAAGTATTTTCACATATCTATTTGAGTTTATTATATTTTTTATTTATTTCTTACTAATTCTAAGAGCCTAGGTTCGAGCCTCCACTTTGGGAAGTGTTAGTCTTTAGACTATATTTAGGAGATAGTCAACATATCTTGCCAAATAATGGACTTATTTTTTTAATTTTTTCTTGAGAGATCTTGTGTGTTTTTATCTTTTGATATTGCACTCTATGGTTTCCTAAATATTATGGATATCACTTTCCATGGTTACCATTCCCAATGATACTATTTTCATAGTCTAGTTTGTCATTGTCATCTCATTTTCATTCTTGCAAACATTTGGTTCAGAAATGTCAAAACATTGAGTTCCAAATGAATTTGAAACCAATATTGATGTGTATTTTTTTATTTATTAGGATGAGGAGTCTCAATTATGTTATCCACCCCATAAAAATTAGGTAACTCATCCACAATCACCCTTTTATTTTTACTCAATAGAGGCTCTTCCCATTGGAATGATGTTTGGATTAATTTTGCCAATTGTAAATTTGTGTATGCAATTAGAATTTCATGATGCATAATGAATTAATCTTGGATTGAATAAAATAGAGCATGCCTACACTTCCTATTGGGTATACACTTGTTAAGTAGGAACTTACCAATATGGGGATCTTCTAGACCCTATTAGGGGATCATTTGTATCATTTGTCATAACACATCATGCTAGGATGGGTTATAAAGCCTATAGTATAACACAATCACATGATAACCCTAAAAAATCCCTATGATTTGATGTTCACTTATGTAATAGATAAGAAAGTAAACTAATCTAGTGTGCACCAAAGTTTAAGGCACAAAGTGAGGGTTAGAAAAAAAAAAAAACAATAAGTAAACTAAACATGAATAAGAGACATATACTCACATCAATGTATATGGAATCCTAATATATGGAAGAGAATAATACATACTGCATTATCTATCTATTCTTATAAAGGAGAAATAAAGTTAGGAATACCTACCTTTGAATATGAACCTGTCAAGTCTCAACCTCTCCCTTGGTCAAGGTGTTTTGTAAGAGATTATTGTGGATTGTAAGAATAACCAAAATAAATCACTTCTAGGATGCATGACCTACCTAAGCATCCAAAATACTTCTCCACCAGATAAGATTAGAGCTTCAAAAGAAAGTATTGAACCTTAAAGCTTTATTCCTCAAGTAGAATGGTCAATAAGTAGATGTTTGTTAGCACTTATTCACTTAGTTTTTCACTATCTTTAGAATCTTATGAAATGGTGGTAAATGACCTTGTATATATAATTGTAACTTGTATAAAAACCATTCAGACAAGTTGGTTATACTAGGCCAATTGGTTTGACGTAGTACATTCTCAGGCTAATGCCTAAAGTCTATGTTAAGTTAGTAAGATGTAAACAAGTCAAAATAACAAAGATGTCCCTAGAATACACTAGGTTGACTAGGTCGATTTAGTGCATTGAATAGGTAAAAAGGTAAATAAGGCAAGAAATGAAGGGATAAAGCATGATAATGATAGGAATGGATAGGAAAGAGAAGAATAAGCCTAGGGTTCATGGTTTTATGGAGCCAGTGTGTAGATAACAAGTGGTAAAATGAAAAAAAATCTTACAAAGCACCGATGGTCTACCCACCCCTTTTTCTATGTACCTCTTAAGGCATATAGTTAGAAAGATTGAGACTCAAAAGGTTCCTACAAGATATGAAGTGTCAATAATCAATAAAAGTTTAAAAATATTACGTTTATACATATGCCCCATCCAAAGCTCATCATGTGTCACATAAATGCAACATGGGATGGTGCTTAGAGATAGAACATGATAACACACAACACTAATGCTAAGTATGGTGTAGTAAGAAGCAAATATGATGAATGAAAGGATAGAATTGAAAAACACATACCTTTAACTTAGATTATTTCCATAGATAAATAGTAGATGGTGAAAAAAATTAAGGTGTCCAATGTAGAGTACAATAGGTGAACCTGTATAAGTTAGTGCAAAAAATAGACAATTTTTTTTTTTTTGGAAAATAGGCATATAGTGGTCAAATTGAATTTTTAGGAAAATTTGGAAAATTAGGATTGGTAAAGAAAGGTTTATAATATTTAATGAAAAATAATGATAAAAAGTATGGAAAATGAATGACAAATGAATGCTAAACAGAATCACAAATGATAAGAAATAAATGAAAAATGATTGGAAATAAATGACAAATAATATGAAATAAATGACAAATGATACTGGAAATAAAAGGATAAATGATAAGAAAAAATTTAAAACAAAAATGGTAAAAAGGAATGTAGAACATAATAAATCATCTTGGGAAGCATGTAAAACATGAATGACAAATGAAATATCAATGCAAGAAAACTTGAACAAAGGTATGTAAGAAATTAAAAAGTAAGCTTATGTAAGATAGGAAAAAGAAAAACATAAAGAAAAATATGAAAGAATGTTGAATGAAATGTAAGTCAAGATGTAAGATAAATATGAAGAAGGCATAAATAAAGAGAATCATGTGTAATAGTGGCAAAAGGGTGAAAACTTAGCTATCCACAATAAAAGGGTAGTACAATAATGATAAATGAAATAAAAAAATTATCCATAGTTACTCAAACATGTTGTTTTGATTCTAAGGATAGATAAAAATGAAACAAAGTAGTGGTAACATGTTTTCAAGAAATGAAGAAAAAGGAATAAAGAAGAGGGAAAATAGATTTGGAATCATAATTTGCTTATCAAGGGGGGAAATGAAATGGGTAGAGGGGAGAATGAAGGAAAAACCAAGGTAAATATAAATCTTTATTGAAGTTAAAACACTCAAATTAAGTTTATCAAAACAAGAGGACTTTTGACCTTAAAGACTCTGAAGAAATTCTCTTAGTGACACAAGTCTTAGATCAAAAAATGGAGTATATAGATTATCCCATGAATGCTATATTCATGGAAACTAAAATGGACCTACCTCCCCATGACATGTTCCCATTTCTTCAGGACCCCTTACAAAGCCATTGATTTACTGTGAAGATTAGGTACTTGTATAAGAAAGTAGGTAGCACCATAGCTTTTTTTGAATTCCCCTATACCAATCTACTAGCCTACCACACCCCAAAGGACTTCGGCTCTATGTGAAGCCAAATATGGAGTTTGAGCTTTGATTGGAGATAGGAGATGTTCTTTTAATCATGTATTTTGGTGTGATTTGAATTTTGAGATTTATAGGTTGCCTTTTAAATATCATTGCCTTTTATTTCATATGATTTGGATTTTAACTTTCTTGATGGATTTGTTTTTTAAGATTCCTCCTCTATATGAATTCAGAAGACCAAGCATGGATGATAAAGATGAGTTTAATTTGAAAACTTATGACAAGCTTGCTAAGAAAGAGAACATCAAAGAGCATGGGGTTTAAGAGTCTCATAAATCTAAGTCAAATAAAACTATTATCTTGACTTCAACGTTGTTTTATCCAATGAGGAGATGAAAGAATAGGGGAAATCAAGAGGAATGACACATGAAACAATTTGAATTGATTCAAATTGTAAAAAATGTGATAAAGGAAAAATATGGATATAATGACAACAAAGGTGTGATTTCTTATCATAAGAATGAGGGAAATGGAGGAAAACATGCTAACATAGATTGTTATGCAAATTCCATATAGCAAACGAAACAAAAGCTAATGTATAATAATGAGGATCATAAATAACATGAAAATAATGGTAATTTTATGAGGAGGGTCGGGTCCTATCCATGGTCTTACAAATTAACTCATAATAGATAAATCCATGAAGGTGCCAAAAAGAAAGACAAAAGCAAAAGCGAGGGAGCCTTTTTATAAAGCACCTCACAAAGAAAAACCCAAAGGATGCCAAAACAACATTGGAAAGTAGAAAAAAGAGAAAAATAAGTAAAAAGGATGGTAATTTTGTGAGGGGTGTTGGGTCCTATCCATAGTCTTACAAAGCAACTCACAAAAAGAGAAACCCATGAGGGTTCCAAAAGAGAAATACTAAAATAAAAAGAAAACTATGGTACATCAA
Organism: Torreya grandis; assembly: GCA_037957365.1. Classification (NCBI taxonomy): domain Eukaryota; kingdom Viridiplantae; phylum Streptophyta; class Pinopsida; order Cupressales; family Taxaceae; genus Torreya; species Torreya grandis. Next base: position 2,111,231 of record JARHVA010001561.1, on the reverse strand, counting down.
GAGGTAACTGCTAAAGAAAGGGGAAAACATGATCATAAATATATTAAGGAAAAGAATGACATAAAAAGGAAAAATAAAAGAAATATATGAGGATAAAATGGAAAGCAAATGCCAAATGTGATGTGTAAGAAAACCAAATAACATAAAGGAAAACAATGATGATAGTAAAGTGAAACTAAATGAAGAAAAATGCATAAAAATAAAGAAACATGATATAAAAAGAAAAAGTAAAATCTATGCTAATATCTATATCAAATATGAGCATGTGAAAGACAAGACTATAAGTCTCAGAATGTTTCTTGAAGCTGAATTTGTTTGTTATTATGCATTGGAGAAGAAGAGTGGGAATCACAAGATGTTCCAATGGGTAATTGGATGTATGGATGGGCATCTCAAGATTCCCCAAAATTTTAATGGATATATGGATAGGAATCACAAGATGCCCCAAATTCTAAAGGGACATGTGGATGGGAATCACAATATTCCCCAACATGTGAGTTGGAGGAAGATAACATTGAACCATTAAAATGATTTTCATGGGATTGGTAGGTGTATTTAGAAATAGTGTCAGATTTTTAGGAGGTCTAATGTGACATATGATGTGTAAGAGAGGTATGAGGAAATAAAGTAGGTAAAGGAGGACCATGGATGATATGCTTTGGAGTAGGCATTTGAACTAGGTACTCCTTTGGTTCATGTGATTTAAGAGGTTGAGTTTTAATGGATGCCACAACATGTTTAAATTTGATCATGTTAGCTATCCTTTCCTTATTGGTATAGGAAAAATAATTAATTATTATTTGAAAAAAATTAGTAGATGAGGTGTGCTCATTAGGCAGTTGATGTTGATGTGATTCTGGTTCTTGAGATTGATTATGAGAAGCTTGAAGATAATCTTGATAATGTTGTTTGGTAAGAATATCAAGATTGAAATGTGTACCAAGCAAGGAAGAAATAAGAAATAGATGAAGATAATGACAAGACTCATGAGAATGACTTATAGTAGCATGCCTCCAACAAAATTCATCTAGATTGTACCATCTTGGAGGAGGTTTGGAAGGATCAAAGCTCATGGATTTAGAGGGTGGCAATTTATTCTTAATTTGTTCTAAACTCAAGGGAGTGTGGGTTGGGTTAAAATTTCTTGAATTAGATGCTCCATTTTGAGGTTGGGGAGACTATGATGAATCAATGGTGTGAGAAGAATATTTGAAAGATGCTTTAGTAGTTGTTTGAGATGGTTCAAATTGAGTCATAAGAAAAATTTTCCTTTTTGCTTGGTCTAAGGCTTCGTCTAAAGTTTTAAGTGAAAATATTTGAAATTTGTATTGAAGGGTAGGTTTAAGAGAAGTAAAAAATAGTTTTAAAAGAGTGTCATCATTCATCTTATGATCCACTTTATGGTCAAGAGACTTCCATCATTTAATGAAAGCATGAGTAGATTCATTAGGATGTTGTTTAGCATTGATAAAATAGTTAAGGTAATTTTTAGGAAGGTCATCTTGTTATAATTCCTTCACTAGAGCATCAAATAAATCCTTTAGTTGTGAGATGGAATGTCTAGGAATTTGGTTGTACCATTCAAGAGTATCACCAGCAAAGGTTTTGGCTAAGATCTTAGTGGTAGCAAAGGTGTTAATTTGAACCCATTCCTTATAGAGATTACCAAAAGGCTTAAGAAAGAGAGTAGGGTCTTTAGTCCCATTATATGTGATAGTTGGAGAAATATTTAAAATATCTATGGATGTAATAAATGTAGCTAAAAGCTCATTTTGAATATGTTGAAGCATTTTTTTATTCATTAGAGGTTGAGGGATGATATTACCATTGGCATCTCTAAGAGGAGGAGGCAATTTTTTTTGATTTTTTTGAGACATGATGACTTGATATGGTTTACTAATCATGTTTCATAAGTTTTGTTGCATGATAATCATTTGGGATTGATTGGAAGTTTGCATGATGTTCATTTATTGAATAACTTGAGCAAGAAGTTGAGTTGTATCAATAGGTGGGTTTGAAGGTGGGGTATTGGTGTTGATATGAAGATAACTGTTAGTGGTGGTGGGAGGAATATTATTTGTACATGGAGGATTCCAAATATTAGTGTTAATTGTCTTAAGTGTGGTAGAAGAAGAAGGAAGTTTAGTCAAGCCACCATTATTATGAAGAGTATAAATAGTATTATCATCAATGTTTTCAAATATTTGGGAACCATATAGATTATCAATTTGAGTAGTATGATTTGGTGAAGGAATCCCAAAATTGGTATTGGGAAGAGGATTATGATAAAGTATCTCAACTACATTTCATTGTGTAGTGAGTGGTTTAGGATTAGGAAAAAGGGAAGGAAGAAACTGGATAGTTTCATCAGAAGGAATGAAATAAGTGAGATTATTATCCAAGTATTTAATTATGAAATGTTATTGACTAAGGGAAGGTTGTAGATATTTTATCATGATGAAACGATACTAGATAACCACATAAGGAGAATAATAAATGATATAAAATAGTATAGGGTCGATCGGGCTGACATAACATAAAAATAGGGACTGAAAAACTATACTAGGTCAACCAAGTTGAACTAGTATAGTGAATATAGGTTGGTATAAAAAATAAAAGGGATATATATAGTTCTAGGTTGACCAAGTCAACCTAGTACAATGGACAAAGGTTTTAAAAAGATACTAGGTTGATAGGGTTGACCTAGTATAGTAGATAAGGGTCGATTTCTTGTTTTATCTATATCTTTAGTTATACTTATCCATTTTATAAACCATAAAATGTGTTAGATTCATGATGACATAGGGAAGATTATAAATTTAATATAAATTTATGAAATAACACATAACTAGGTCGACCAAGTTGACCTAGTTGACTCTTCTAGAGCAAATTTAAAGACTACAAACTATGAAAGAAAAATATAGAATAAAAAGATACAAAGAAATAGAATCTACCTTGAGTAGATCAGAAATTAAAATGAATGAGATTATTGATCAATAACATTAGATAAAACTATAAAAAACTGTAAACTAGGTCAAGCTGGCCGATCAAGCTATATAAGAATCTACTGAAAAAGTGTTGAAAATGCACTAGGTTGACCTGATTGACCTAGTAGGTTGAAATGGTAGTCTGAAAATGCACTAGGTCAACCTAGTCAACCTAGTATTCTAGAAATCTATGCATACATATAAATAGCTGGGTCAAGAAAATTGATCTACCGGTCAAAATATATGATAAAATGATGATAAAAAGAATGAAATAAGTGAAATAAATCTTACAAAGGTTTGATTTGTGTTGGGTTCACTAGAATATATGAAATTAGAATTACATGATGCATAATTAATTATTCCTAGATCAGATAAGATAGATCACACCTACACTTCCATCTAGGTATACACTTGTTAAGTAAGAATATGACTAATATGGGTATCTTCTAGACTTGATTAGGGGATCACTTGTATCATTTTTCACAACATATCATGCTAGGAAGGGTTTCAAAGCATATAGTCTAACATAATCACATAAAAACCCTAAAAAAATACCTATTATTTGATGTTCACTTATATAATAGATAAAAAAGTAAACTATTCTAATAATAAGAAAAGTAAACTAATCTAGTGTGCACCAAAGCTTGTGGCACAAAGTGGGGGTTAGAAAAAAAGAAAGAAATAATAACTAAACTAAACATGAATAGGAGACATATACTCACATCAATTTATATAGAATCCTAATACATGAAAGAAAATATTACATATTATATTATCTATCTACTGTTACAAAATAGAAATAAAGTTAGGAATACTTACGTTTGAAGATGACCCTGTCGAGTCTAAACCTCTCCCTCAGCGAAAGTGATTCATAAGAGATTATTGTGGATTGTAAGAAAAAACCAAGATAAATCAACTCTAGGCTACATGACCTAACTAAGCATTCAAAATACTTCTCCACAAGATAATATCAGAGCTCTAAAAGAAAGTATTAAACCCTAAAGCTTTATTCCTCAAGTAGAATGATCAATAAGTAGATGTTTGTTATCACTTATTAACTTAATTATTTTCTCTCTTTCAAATATTATGAAATGGTTGTATATGACATTTTATATATAGTAGTAACTTGCCTAAAAACCATTCAAACATGTTATCTTTACTAGGTCAATTGGGTTGACCTAATACATTCTCAGGCTAATGCCTAAAGTCTATACTAGGTCAGATGGGATGTAAACAAGTCAAAATAGCAAAGATGTCCCCAGAATACACTAGGTTGACTAGGTCAGCCTAGTGTACTAAATAGACAAAAAGGTAAATAAGGTAAGAAATGAAGGAGTAAAGCATGATAATGATTGAAATGGATAGGAAAGAGAAGAACAAGCCTAAGGTTTATGGTTTTAGGGAGGTAGTGTGTACATAGTAAGTGGAAAAAGGAAAAATAATCTTATGAAGCATTGATAGTCTACCCACCCCTTTCTTGGTACACCCCTTAACATATACTCAAATATAGGAACAATTATAGTATATTACTCTAGTATTAGTGCCCCATCTCTTATTTTCATATAAAATAATGACTAATTTACAAAATATAATGTTATGGAAAGGTCCTCCTATTTACCTATTAATCGCCACTAAAATTAATTTTAAATATATGAATATATAAACACATTTTAAAAACAATTTCACACAAGAGGCTTCCACATCAAAAATTACCAAAATCATAATTTCACATGAGAGAAAAGCACATATTTCTCCCAATTCTGATTGCATAGGGCCTTAGTATCCCAGAGCTCAAGTCTAAATACATATTCTAGGTCACAATTCATAGTTAATGCATTTAATTACATCAATATTTCTCCAAAATCTATCATATTACACTAGTTATTCACACACCACCATAACATGGGAGAACTACATGTATTTTGATTCCTCTTCATAGAATTGGTATGCAGACAACATTCAGTATATTAGGTGTTGATGTCTCAGCCAAATTTAACCATTGAGCCATTGTCCCACGTGGATTTTTATTGGTATTAACATGTTAAATATCTAGGGGTTTTGAATAAAAATAATTCACATAGTTGTCTCTACAAGTGATTGTGAGGTTTTTCACCAGATACAAGCTTTGCAAACAAAGACACATGGAACTTAGAAACCCTAGTCTCCATACTCTAAGTGGACATGAGCACTACCATAATGGATAATATCAACACCTCTCTAGTTTCCTACACATGGAACTATTGCTTAGGCCAATATACAACTATTGATTCCTACTTCCAGTCACCATATCTGCCTACACAACAAGTATTAGTATTTTATTCATCTTACATTAATGTTTTCAAACTAGGTTTTTGTTATCTATTGAACTATGATATTTTTAATAATTTTACATAATTACATGATTTAAATTAATTAGTTTCTTGATATTTTTATATTATTCCCCCTAATTTTGCACAACATTTTTTCAGCTAGAATCTTGCAATCACAAATTAAATTTAACATATTGGTGAACCCACTTATTATTCAACATGGAATGTCCTAGTGTTCCCTAGTGTTTCCCTATAAATTTTTATCCTCATAAGGTTTAAAATTAAATTATAATTTTATTATCATGTTTCAGTGTTTTCTATCATTTCCATGTCTATCTTTTTTTATTATCATTTTAGTATTTGTGAAATATAAAATGGTTAACAAAGAATCTCCCTGAAGGTTATGATAGCTACCTTCCCTCTAGCCATGTCCATGTTATCACTATTCTAAGAGGTAAGATATCCCATACTATAGTTCCAAATGAATCTAATCAACCTATCCTTCCTAAAATTCCTCCACCTCCCACCTCTTCTCTTCAAGGTCTATATATGCATGTTCAATTTGAAGCACCTAGGTTTGTGTTTGTGAGGCTAGAAAGGATAAAATCCTAAATATGGGAAATTTAATAAAAAATATATAAAATCAAATTCATTTTTCAATAAAAATATCAAATTATTGGAACATCAAATTACATGTGTAAAGCATCTAAAATATTCTATATTAATCATGTATGTGCATCTATGTCTATCAATTTTGTACCTATCAAGATTTCATATCAAAATGAGAAACTAAATAGAATACATATACAATAATTGTTTCTAAAAGTATGAAAATGGATAATAAGAGTTCAAGTGATATGCCAAGGCCAATGATTTGAAATAGGTTGATAAAACTACCTCCTCTACATCCTCTAAGGAGATCAAAATACTATTGTGCATATCATAGAATGGACAAGCATGATATAGATCATTGTTTGGATTTGAAAAATAAAATACAAAATCTAATTGATATTGGTGATTCTATAAGTGATACATCAGTAATAAAACCCACAATGGAACATGAGTAAGTACAAAATGTGGAAAACTCAGAACTAGTACAAAAGTGGTTACCAAAGGACAAATTAGAGAAAGAAAAGGTTACAAAAGACATTGGAGAAAAAAGGTTGAAAAGAACCAATTATCACAAGAATAGATTCAAAAGGCAAAGGTAAAGAAATACAATATTCAATAATCTAAGTTAGATCATGCAAGAGTATAAAAGTCACAAGATGTAAAGAAACAATTATAAAAGGAATGTATTTCAAAAGCAATGTTACAAAAAGATCAAGCACATAAGTTAAAAATAAAAATCAAGGCAAGCAAAAAAATAATCTTAAAATATGGTTTTCTAACAAAATAAAGTCAAAATAATGAAATACCTAAAAAATATGAATTTTTGAATGTGATTAAAAATGGGGGAATTGCAGGCCTTTCCTCTTATCAAGAACCTTTGACTAGCACTACTCACATAGATGGAAATTAATTTATAGATGTAAAGGTTAAGGAATATAAATAAATTAATTTTTGTTCTGTATAATTCTTACATCTCTTATAAATAAGAATAAATACTTTGATAAAACTACTAAATCTATAACATGTATGGGATCAATCAAGTTAAGAGTTTCTTCAGCTTGAAAAGAGTGTTATCTTACTTTTCATGTCATTTCAAATTTAAGTGCCTACAATGTTGTGCTTGGGGGATCATGGTTAAAATCAATAGGATAAATGATTGATAAATTAAAAATGTTGAATGCCAATTGATCATGAAGGCAAGGTTACATAATTTTCCAAATAAGGAATATCTCTAGAGATAAACCATACAAAAAAAATCATACTTTTAGTTAGCATACAAATAGATACAAGTAATTTCATATCGATAGAGGTACATGACATAGTACATATTGTAAAAGAGAAAACATGAAAGTCAATACCGAAATATGTGGTGGAAGTTTTTCAATGATGTATCCAAGGTGACCAAGGATATTGATCTGGTGTCATGTGTGCTAGAATGACAATAACAAAGCGTGATTCAATGAGCCTTAGTGTTCCTACATGGTTCTTTAGTGTTTGCCTAAGTGAGGAATTTGATGGATGATATTGTTGTTATGAACATTTTGTAGAGTATTTATGGGGTGTAAATATTGCTTATAATGAGTGTATAAGTGAGTGGATCTCATTTATAAGTTATTTTTTTCATCTAGACTTTTTGGATCTAGTGGCAGAAACTCTAAGTAGGTAGATTGTTGATGTCATCATTGCCATGTGTGGATGAGTCTAGGGGATTTGGTCATATGGTTATGATCAAATTATTCCCTAGTTGTTATGCATTATAATTTACGTCATGCATCAAAATTTGTTCAAAGATATGAGGGTTTAAAGTTCGCTTCTTAAATAGAATTCACTAAGTTCTCATACTTAGCCAAATTTGCAAAAGGGTTAAACCAAAGTCAAGTAAGCATGTTGATGAGGTTATAATTTACACACATGGAGGTGTCAGGATAAAATTATCATATGGATTTGTTCATTTTTATTCCTAGTTTCTATATGCTAAATTTTATATCATTTGGTGAAGCACGTCAAAAGATATGCATGTGCAAAGTTGGTATTCCAATAAAATTGACTATGTTTTTCCATACTTAGCCAAATTTGCATGTGGAAAGAAAATCTAAGTATAAATTTTTATGATGTTATATCTCACAAGTTTAGATGTTTAAAAATAGTATGATTATATGGGTTTGTTTAATTTTGATCCTAGTATATTATTATTAAATTTTAGATCATGCACTGGAGCGTGGTAAAGGTTATGCATGTTCAAATTTGGTCTCTCGGACATGTTTTCGACATAGTTGGCTCTCTGATAAAAGATTTTGAGAAGGTATTTTAATTTTGATATACCTCACACGTGTGAGGGTTCTAGGAGCATATTGTTATATTTTTGTATTCTCCTACGTAAGAAGATCACTTAGTCCAAATTTTAGAACATGTTCTTGAGCGAAGCAAAAGATATGGAGGTGCAAAGTTGACCTTCTAGGTAGATAAGAAGGGTTCTCATAGTCATTTATGCACAAGTTAAAGCTCAAGCAAGATCAACAGAGCACGTTTGATCTAAGATGTTAGGAAGTAGTGAGATGAGGACATGTGCATGATGTTTAATGTTGAACAATGATGAGCAGGAGCTCATATATATAGAGATTAATGGTGTGTATTAAAGTCAAAAGTTCAAAGTGACAGTGTTTATAATTTTTAAGGACCAAGATACATATAGGATATCAATGGTATATGATGGGTCAACACTAAAATATTACATGAGATGAGGTCAAAATGACTGAGTTTTAGCATTTGAGCATTGGTGCATATGTGTTAAAGATTGAATAAGATTGATGATGCATATTTGATTTGAGTAGTGAGGACATGAGATATGACCATAGTGTTAAAATTTTAATAGTGTCCATTGTTGGAGAATTTTCAATGATGTCATGGTGATGTCATGGAGCTATCCTAGTGAGTGGTTGAAGTGCTTTGATAGCCTAAGTAACAATGACAAAGTGTGCAATATGTTTGTCCTAGTGTGCTTGAAAGAGGCTTGATTGGTATTCAATGTTGACATGGCTAGATATGTTCAAGGATGAGTATAGAATATTAAGCATGTGAACTAGGTCCTATAATAGGTTTTATATGCTTTGAGTGCTTGTGTTTATGAGTGGATTTCATCCGGTTAATCATAGTTTTCATCTAGAAAATTTGGGTCCAGTGGTAGAAAATCTGAGTACCCAGTTTGATGACATCATCATTGCCACATGTGAATGAGTCAAGGGGATTTGGTCATATGGTTGTGATCACATTAGTCCTTATTTATTATGTACTAAATCTCAAGTTATGCATTGAATCATGGTCAAATATATGAGGATTCAAATCTGTCTACTCAAACAAAATTCACTATGTTCCCATACATAGCCAAATTTGCAAAAGGGTTCAAGCAAAGTTGAGTAAGCATGTTGATGAGGTCAGATTCACACATGTGGAGGTATCATGACAAAATTATCATATGGGTTTATTCATGTTTATTCCTAGTTTATTTGTGATAATTTTTATATCATGCAATGAAGTGCGTCAAAAGATATGCTTGTGTAAAGTTTAGATTCTAGGTACTTTGATTGTGTTTTTCCATACTTAGCCAAATTTGTGTATGATAAGAAAATATGATTAGGCATTTTGATGGTGTTACATCTTACACATGTGATTTTTTCAAGAAAAAATGATAATATGGGTTTATTTAATTTTTAGCATAGTTAATTTTTGCTAAATTTGAGATCATGCACTAAAGCACATAAAAAGTTATGCAAAAGAAAAGTTAGTCTCCTAGAAAAAATATAGACATAGTTGGCTCTAAGATAGAATATTTTGAGAAGGCATTTTAATGTCATTATATCTTGCACGCATGAGGGTTATAGGAGATTTTTTTATATGGTTGGATTACCCTATTAGGGGATATCATTTGGTCTAAATTTGAGATCATACATCTAAGCATATAATAAGTTATTAAGGTTCAAAAATGTCTACTCAAGTAGATAAATAAGGTTCCCATACTTAGTCATTTCTGCACAAGTTAAAGTTTGAGCAAGATCGATGGTGCACATTACTCAAAGAAGTAAAAAATAAGAGAGATGAGGATATGTGAATGATTTTTAATGATTGATCAAAGTTAGAGGATAAGGATCCAATGATTATTAGGTGTTTGTACAGACTGATCAAATAGTGAGCATTGATTGCTAAAGACTTGACTGATCCACAAAGATTGACAAAGTGCATTGAGTCAACATTTCAAGATTACATGAGATGAGGTTAAAGTGACCAAGGTTTAAATTTTGGAATTAGTGGATTATGTGTTAAATATTGAAAAATATCTATGGTGTGTATTTGATCTAAGCAGTGAAGATATGAGATGATTACAAAGTTTTCAAAGTTTAACTATGACTGTTTGAATTACGATATTTGAATTTAACATAGGGAAAAATAGATCTCTATTTTTATCCATATATTTGGATAAAATCAAAATTATTATTAATTTAAAAATAAATTTTGTAGAGGACTCCAAGGTGCATATAGAAATATAGATTTTTAGATTTGAAAGTGAGTACAATCAAAGATATTTAGCCTAGAAGTTGACTGTGTTTGTGCTTGTTTTGCAAGTGACCCAAGAAGGATAATCAAGCTCATATAGATAATTTTTTGATGTATATTGATGAATTATATATTGGGGATTTTTTTATACTCCATGAGGATTATATGTGACTATTTTGGAGGTGTGATCAATCTATATTGAGTATGAACAATGCTTAAGAAGTTGACTATATGTTCGGTAATGGTGTTCTTATGTATAAGGTCTCTATTTGAGTTATTTGAGCATATGCAAAGGTGAGCTAAGATGACTATGATCATTTGAGGATATATAAGGGGACATAAGGAGTGGACCCATGTAATTTAAAGAGGTCCTATGTTTTTTTCTAGATGGTGTGTTAAATGGGTGAATAGGTCTCCATGAGACCTATAAGAGCTACAAGGGCCTTATTAAAAGGTTTAGTTATTTAAGGGTCACCCATAGATGTTATGGTAGACCTATGAAGTTTTTATTAAGATATGTCTTCATGTGAGAGATGATTTAAGGGATAATTCATGCCTAATGGCTGACCAAGATATTGATTATCAAGATTGTTCTATAAATAGTGAAATCAAATATGATGATTTCTAGACTTTGTGAAAGAGATGAAGGAGAGATTTGAGAGAGTATTTTGTGTGTGTGTGTTATATGGAGTGAAGGATGGGTAGAGTTCCCTGAGGATGATTTGAATATCATATCAATTTTAGGATTATTTATATGACTTGTAGGTCAAAATTCTATTGGTAAAATAGTGCTCTTGTAGATTGAGTGTGAGCGAAGGTAAAGAGTGATAAGCAGAGGTCCATCATTATGTGTTGAAGATATCATTTCATAGGAAGATGTGTTATTAGGTGTTTTTGTTTTAGCTCAACATCTAAGGTGATTATAGCCTCTTTCCAAGGTGAAACTTGTTAAAAGGTCTAGTTGTTGTTGTAGCTTAGCTAGATAGGTGTGGCAACACTTTGTGGGACTAAAGTCTCACCAAATAGGGATTGTAGTTCCTTGATAATTTGTATACGATCCAAATTGGTTCCTTTTATTAAAATATAGTAGTCCAAGTGTAGGTTCTAGTGGGTTTTATTCCCCAAGAAGGTTTCTCATCTATGGCATGTGTTATGCTCTTAATCTTGCATTGTCTTTCTTGTTCATTGCTATGAAGGATGTGTATGCCTCATGAATGTATATATTGATTGATTAAGAGTTTTAAATGATTGGAATTAAATTTGAAATATATAATATCATTGATTCACCCCCTCTTAGTGAATGCACTTCTAATAATTGGTATTAGATCTGGTCTTTTAGTAAAGGCTTAACAACTTGAAGGTGATCCAAGGTATAATATGGGTAGTCATAAAGGATGTTTCTCTACTAATAAAGTGATGTTCAATGGATATAATTATGATTTTTGGAGTGAAAGGATGAGGATATATATTATGTAGCTAGGGTTTGATGTATGGCAATCTATTTTGGATGGTAATGTTGCTCTTATTACTCCATCTAGTGTTGCAGACAAGAAGTTGTTTGAAAACAATTCCAAGGTGATGAATGCTATCACTTATGGTCTTTTATAGAATGAATACACAAAGTAATTCATTATACATCTGATAAAGAGATATGGGAAAAAATTAAGATCATTTTTAAAGGAGATTCAAAGGTCAAGCTTGTTAAGTTGTAGACTCATAAAAGTCAATTTAAAAGTCTTAAGATTAAGGAAGAAGATTTTGTGGCATCCTTTTTGCAGAGAGTTGATGAGACTATGAACATCATCATAGGTCTTGGAGAGAATATTGAAGAGGAAACTATAGTCCAAAAGGTATTAAGGTCTTTATCTCTCAAGTTTGATCCAAATGTATCTACTATAGAAGACTGTCATTATCTTACTCAGTTGAATATGGATCAATAGCATGGTACCCTTACTACATATGAGATGAGAATAAATAATGATATACCACCAAATAAAGAATTTGCATTCAAGACAAGGATGAAGCCTAAGAATAAGTTACAAGGTATGATATCCAAAGAGGATGACATATCTGACATTGATGAGGATGAACTAATGAAATTAAACATAGTCTCAGGGAAGTATAAGGGTAAACTACCCTTCAAATGTTTCAATTATGGAGAGATAAGACATTTTTATTATAATTACCCTCATAATCATGGGAATAAATATGATAAAAATCATGGTGAATGCATAGATGATAATAATATATACAAGAAGAAAGGATTCAAAAAGTACAACAATAAGAAGAAGTCCTTGAAAAACAAGAAGAATCTCTACACCAAAGAAGATTATAACTCATTAGATGAGAGTGAAGATAGTGACTCAGAATATGATCATGAAGATGATGGTCCTACTGAAGATGAATCCCTATTCATGGCTGAAGAAGGAAGTTGCTTACATTATAATGAGTCTACTTGGAGAGATTCAAATGATGATGAAGATGAGGTGGACTATGAGACTTTATTGATGAATGCTCTTGAATAACTGAAAATTGAGAAGAAGATCAATAAGAAGATGAAATTTAAACTCAAGGTTTATGAGGATCAATTTAGTGTGTATGAGGCAATATTGAATGAATACACCAAGGAACATGAATATATGATCAAGCATCTTAGTTGTTAATTGGAAATTCTATCTAAAAGCCTAAAATTCAAAAAAGATGAATGTTCAAGGTATGTTTCTAAAAATGAGTCTTTGAAATTCAAGATAGAAAAAATAGCTAGTAAGGTGAAGACATTTTTGAGATTTGAAAAGAGCTTATGTGATTTAGATAATATTATAAGTAGTCAAAAGCATGATAATGATAGAACTGGTCTTGGATATGAATAAGAATAAAAGAATGTTACTCAAGACAAGATGAAGACTAATGTGAAACAAGATAATCATAATTTAAAGAAAAATCATCAAATAAGGGCTAAAAATACTAAAAAAATGAAGATAAATAAGATCAGATAGCCAAATGATATAAGGTATGCAAGATTCAATGTTTACTATTACACATGTAATCAATTTGGTCATAGGACTAGAGAATTTAATAGACCTATTAGAAATGTGTTTGTATGGATCTATGATGGGGGTCATTAGTCAAAAGGTATGAATAGAGTTAAGTAATTTAATTTTCATGACATAAGACATGTTGCAAACTCCTTTCCAAATAAGGTAAGGAAAGATATGTTTCTTGTAAAAGATATGGTGTACTATAATTGTGAACAAAGAGGCCACATTACTAGGTTTTGTAAGCAAAGGTCTATAAGTTAGAATAGGTTTAATCAAGATGTTAGAGTGAAAGGAAGAAGGCATGTTAACACATATAAGCCAAAGATGAAAAGTGTGAGTCATGATGAGACTACAGGTCTAAGTAATTTGTTTGTTATGGTGGAGAATGCTTCAAAAGTTGAAGAGTACCAAGAGGTCTCATTATCTGCTCATGTTGAGAATGAAGAGACCAAGCTCAAAGAGAAGACCAAGGTGTTGGTTGAAGTTAGTCTTGAGGTATGTATGCATCTAATTAAACATCTTGCTATTGATGAGCATGTATCATGCAAATAGTATTAATTGTTTGTGCCTAATGAAAAGGTTCCAATCTATAAGGAAGTCTACAGATGAAAAGGTATGTCATGAATCTATGTTGTATCCATGTATTATCAATCCAATCATAGAAGAAAAGGAGAACGTTGTAATGGATGAGGGAGTTGTTTTTACTAAACCAAAAAATAAGAACTATAAGTATCAGATGACTAAGGAAGAGAAAGAATATGAGGAGTTATGGGCAACTCCTCATTACACACCATAGTAGAGCATTATGGTGTACAAGAGGTCTCTATCTATGATTCTTAAGAAAATCCCTTCAGTGGAGTCATATCTTTGTGTGCTCAAGATGACAATGAAAATTAGAGGTCTTTGGTTAAGGGGGAACAACAAGTTCATGAGCCTATTTTAGAGGTTTGTGAAGGAGCTATTGTACAAAGTTAGAATTGGCAGTTCTAGGTGGCTTAATGAGATTGATTCAAATTTCAAGAAGATTTTGATGTTAATAAAGTTCTATACACTTCTTTGTGATGTATTTAAGATGCGTTTGTGGTTTGAAAGTATGATTGTGATAAATTGAAGATTTTGAGTGCTCTCAATTTTTTTAGTTTTTGCTTAAGGGTAAGTAGGCCTAAAATGGGTTATAGTAAGTATATGTTACCAAATGTATGAAGGATAATTTTTTGGTATAGAGGTGTGTGATGGGTGTCTACATGTGTGAAATAAGTTTTAGGAGTATGCATTGACTAGAAGGTGTTGTGTTGACCTCATTTGTTTTGAGATTTTAAGGTTTTGGGCTCTATTAGAAAAGTGGTTTGTCTTGTGAATTAAGGTATGAGGCTTATTAATATGTTTAATGGGATAAATGGGTATTAAAATCAAGATTTATAGAAAATTTAAGGTTTGTGGTTCTCAAATTATTCAAGTTTTAATCAACACGGAGGGTTAATTGGCTATTAGGTTTGTGAAGTATGTTACAAAAGATGAGATTGATGATTCAATTTGGTGTGATTGAATGGAAATATGAGATTGCTTTAGATATGAATTTTTTGGTTGTGAAGATGTGTCTATTGAAAATTTTGGGATCTACAACTTTCAAGTAGGGCTATAAGGGGGCTAGACATGCCTATTTTGAAAATTAGTGTCTTTTTTCTCAGTTTCTCCAAAAGAGCAAGGTATGTTTGCTTAAAGGTGGGTTCTAAAGTTGGTTTAGTTCATGTTTCCTATTTTCTGAGTGGATTTATGTTTTTTTGGTGGTCCTTATGGTAGATTGAGAGAGAAGGATAGTGAGCATATGTGGTGATTTTTCATGGTGTGTGGAGATTTGAAGGTGCTCAGAAGGTAAAATTGCTTAAATTTATTAGGAGGAGTCCCTTTCAAATGTTTCTTAATGAGTTACATCATATTTATATGGTTTTGTGTGTCCTTTCTTCATTGGTTATAGTGCTTGATTGAAGAGAATATTGGCACAGAGCAAGAAGATGTTGTCAAGGTAAGATGAAGTAGGCTCAAGGTAATGGGGAGTTTGTATAATCTTTATAAGATCGTAATTTACTATTTTTTAGTATTTTCAAGTCCTTAGGATCAGTTGATGCCCACTTTGTCATTGTGTCAAAGGGTGAGAAAGTTCATGTTGTTGGAGTGTTTGAAGAGAGAAGGTGAGTTGTATATTGATATATATGATGGTTATTGACATCAATGACAAAGGGGGAGATTTTTGGAGAGTTTTTAGTGATGTCATAGAGGTGTCTTAGTGAGTGGTTGAATTGTTTTGATAGCCTAAGTAATAATGACAAAGTGTGTAATATGCTTGTCTTAGTGTGTTTGAAGGAGGTTTGGTTGATATTCAGTGTTGACATGGTTGGAGATGTTTATGGATGAGTATGGACTATTAATCATGTGAAATGGGTACTATAAGAGGTTTTATATGCTTTGAGTGCTTGTGTGCATGAGTGGATTCCATCTAGTTGATCATAGTTTTCATCTAGACACTTTAGGTCCAGTAGGAAAAAAATTGAGTAGGTAGTTTGATGACATCACCATTTGCACGTGTGAATGAGTCAAAGGGAGTTGGTCATATGGTTTTTATCATAGTAGTCCCTAGATATTATGCACTAAATATCAAGTCATGAATTGAAGTTTGGTCAAATATATGAGGGTGCAAAGTTGGCTACTCAAATAGAATTCACTATGTTCCCATAGTGAAGTTTGCAAATGGGTTCAAGCAAATCTGAGTAAGCATGTTGATGAGGTCTGAATTCACACATGTGGAGGTGTTAGGGAAAAATGATCATATGTGTTTATTAATTTTTATGCCTAGTTTATTTTGGATAATTTTCAAATAATGTAATGAAGTGAGTTAAAATATATGCTTGTGTAAATTTAGGCTTCCAGGTAGTTTGACTATGTTTTTCCATAGCCAAATTTGCATGTGATAAGAAAATTTGAGTAGCCATTTTGATGGTGTTATATATTTCATGTGTGAAGGTGAAAAAATAAATTAATGATATGGGTGTTTTTAGTTTTGAGCATAGTTTATTTATATAAAATTTGAGATCTTGTGCTGAAGCATGATAAAAGTTATATAGGAGTAACATTGGTCTCCCAGATAAAATCTAGACATAGTTGGCCCTATGTTAGAAGATTTTGAGAAGGAATTTTAATTGCATTATATCTCGCATGTGTAAGGGTTACATGACATATTTTTTATATGGTTTAATTCTCCTATGAGGGTAGATCATCAGGTATAAATTTGAGATCATGCATCTAATCATAGAAGTTATTAAGGTTTAAAAATGGCTACTTAGGTAGATAAGAAGGTTTCCATAGTGATTTATGCACAAGTTAAAGTTTGAGTAATATTGATGGTGTGCATTGCTACAAGAAGTTAGGAAAAAGAGAGATAAGGATATGTGCATGATGTTTAATAATTAATCAAAGGTACGTGATAAGGATCCAATGATGAGTGGGTGTTTGCATAGATTGTTGATTGCTAAAGACCTGACTAATCCGTAGAGATTGACGGAGTGTGTTGAGTCAACATTTAAAGATTGCACAAGATAATGTCAAAGTGACTGAGGTTTAACTTTTGGCATTGGTGGAGTATGTGTTAAAAATTAAACAATATCAATGGTGCATATTCAATCTGAGCAGTGAGGACATGAGATGATTGTAAAGTTTTCAAAGTTTAACTGTGACCATTTGAATTCAATTTTTAAATTTAACATAGGGAAATAATAGAGCTCTATTTTTTATCTATATCTTTTGATAGAAGTCAAATTTTCTATTACTATAAAAATAAAAGTTGTAGAGGATTCCAAGGTACATATATAAATATAGATTTATAGATTTTAAAGTGATTAAAATCAAAGACATTGAGCCTAGAAGTTGACTATGTGTTCATTCTTACTATGCAAGTGCCCTGAGAAGGATAATTGATCTCATATAGATACTATTTCTATGTCTCTTGATGAATTGTATATTGAGGAGTATTATATAATCCATGAGGATGAAATTTTAGTATTTTTTATGTGTGATCAATCTATCTTGAGTATGAAAAATACTTAATAATTTGATTGTATGTTTAGTAATGGTGTTCTTGTGTATAAGGTCTCTATTTGAGTTGTTTAAGAATATGCAAAGGTAAGATAAAATGAATATGATAATTTTAGGGTGTTGAATGGGACATAAGGAGTGGACCCATGTAATTTAAAGAGGCTCTATTTTCTTATTTTTCTAGATGGTGTGCTAAATGGGTGAATAGGTCTCCATGAGACCTATAAGATCTGTAAGACCTTATTAAAAGGTATAACTTCTTAAGGGTGACCCATATATGCTATGGATGACCTATGGATTTTTTATTGAGATATGTATTCATGTGAGATATGCCTTAAGGGATAAGGAATTCTTAATGGTTGACCAAGGTATTGATTATCAAGATTGCTCTATAAATAGTGAAATCAAAGATGGTGATTTCAAGACTTTGTGAAAGAGATAAAGCAAAGATTTGAGAGAGGATTGTGTGTGTATTTTGTGGAGTGAAGGATGAGTAGAGTGATATGAGGATGCATTGAAAAGGAGATAATTTTGAGGACTATTTTTATGACTTTTAGGTCATAATTTTATTAGTATAATAGTGTTCTTATAGATTGAGTGTGAGCAAAGGTGAAGAGTGATAAGTAGAGGTTCATCATAAAGTGTTGAATAAATTAGTTCATAAGTGGATATGTTAATAGGTGATGTTGTGTTAGCTAAGTATATAAGGTGGTTTTATCCTCCTTACAAGGTTAAACTTGCTAAAGGTCTAGTTGTTATTGTACCTCAGCTAGACAGGTATCGTAGCACCTTGTGGAGTTAAAGTCTCACTAAATAGGGATTGTAGTTTCTTGATAATTTTTATATGGTATAAATTAGTTATTTTTATTATAGGTAAGTATTCCAAGTGTAGGTTTAAGTGGGTTTTACTCCCCAAGAGAGTTTCCCACATATGTCATGTGTTATGTGCTTAATCTTGCATTATCTTTCTTGTTTATTGATGTGAATGATATGTATGCCTCATGAATGTATGCATTTACTAATTAAGAGTTTGAAAGGATTGGAACTAAATTTGAAATATATGGGCTCACTGATTCACCCCTCCAAATAATTTTACCTCTAACAACCATTTACATTTGAATATTTAAATTTAAAAAGGAAAGACTAGTGTCTAGTTTTTGGGCCATAAATTTTGATCCAAGATGAATTTGCTCATGATGTAAAAATCAAAGATGAAGAGGACTCCATGGAAAATATAATGAGCCTAATTTGAAGATTTTAAATTATGTATATTCAAATATATTAAGGTTAAAATTTGACTATGTGTTCATGCATGGACTATAAGTAACCCAAGAAGAGTAATTAAGCTTATGTAGATGTTGTATCAATGTCTCATGATGACTTAGCTATTTTTAAGTGTTTTAGACTCCATGATGATGATATGTGTGGTATTTGGAGGTTTGAATAATTTATATTATTTATGAATAAAGGTTAATAATGTGACTATGTTCCTAAAGGTTACTAATAGATTGAGTGACCATTTTGAAGAGGCAAGTTAAAGGTGTTTTGAGTTGAGTTGAAGAAGAAAATAAGCATGGAGATGTTTTATAAGTATAAAATAATTATGATAAGGAATTGGTTATCATATTATGATCCTAATAAAATATATAGAATCATATTATATTGAATGTATTTTGAATATGTATGCCCAGTTTAAGTGGTCGTCTTGAGTGAAACTGTTTGAGGTGGTTTGGCATATGTTGGAGTGTCTAAGGCATATGGAGATGTTTTAAATATCTTTAAGTTTCTATTCATATTATTTTTTCATGTGATTATGTGAGATATTTGTGTATTGATTCATAAGTTTGTGACTATATTTTTTATGTATGAAGACTTGAAGAGCGAGGTGACCTAATTGGTAGGTTCAAGTGTGGATTTGATGCTCTAGGTGGTATGAACCCATCTGGGTGTGACTAAGGGGTCATGTGGAGTGGATATATGGTTTTGTAAGTGGTCCTAAGTTTCTATTTTTCTCATTAAAGTGATAAGGGGGTGAATAGGTCTCCATGAGACCTATAAGAGATATAAGGGCCTTATTAAAAGGTGTAGCTACTTAAGGGTGACCCATAGATTATATGGCCAACTGATGAAGATTATTTTGAGATATGTCTTGATGTAAAATAAGAATTAATGGTTATTTCAAGTCCAATGGATGACCAAGAATTTGTTTATCATGAAGGCTCAATATATAGTGAAACCAAAGGAGATGGTTTCTAGGCTTTTAGGAGTATTATGTGCATTGAAGCGAAGAAGAGAAGAGTTCAAATGTGCTCAATGGCTGGGTTGATGAGATTAGTAGATTGAGGACTATGTGTATGACCTATAGGTCATATTTATGATGTTTAAATAGTACTCTTATAGGTTGAGGATTAACAAAGGATAGATGGTGTCTATGTGAGCTTGGTGGTTGATTTAAGAGATAGTTCTAAGTGTGGATTATGTGTATGACCATTTGGTCATGTTGTTTATGTGGTGATAGATTTATTTATAAGGAGTGAAGAGTGATCCAAAAGGTGGTTTTGGATGAACTAAATGTGTAGAGTTGAAGAAGTGGGGTTAGTTGGGATATGTAATGTGTCTTAATTTATCTTTGTTTATTGGTTCAATTATGTAATGTGATTTGGCCAACAGGGATCATTGAGTGAAGATGAAGAGTGATAATCAAAGTTCCATCATCAAGTGTTGAAGACATCAATTCAAATGTGGAGGTGTTCAAAGGAGAGTCTAAAGGACTTGGTCTTCCTTAGGGGTAATTTCTCCTTATGAAATAGATGTTTCACTAAAGGTAGGTGGTCTAAAGGAGTTGATCATCTTAGGGATAGGTTCTCCTTATGGAACAAGTGTTTTAATAAATCTTGTTTAAGAGGACATGATCAATCTCTAGTTTTTAATACCTTATAGGATAAGTATTCCAGGTGTTTTTAGGCTTGAGAGTGGATTTTACTCCCCAAGAGGGTTTCCCAAGTATGTCTTGTGTTATGTACTTCTTGCATTTTCTCTCTTGCTCATTGTTATGATTAATGTGTATGCTTCATGAATGCTTGTGGAAATTGATTAAAAGTAAAAAGGAATGAAATTTAAGTTGGAATATTTATGCTCACTGATTCACCCCCCTCTCAGTGATTGTACCTCTAATAATTGGTATCATAACAAGTCCTTTGGAGGAATATTAACATCTTGAAGGAGACTATGATTAAGTGGAAGGATGTCTAAATAGTTTAAGAGAGAGAATCAATAGTGGAAGACTATGATCAAGTCACTTGAGGAACAAATATGTACTTTTAATAAATATGTTAAATATGATAAAAAAGTTATCAATGACCTCAAGGTTCAGTGAGAAGATCCCAAGGCAAGTTTGAGTTCAAAATAAAAGGACATCATGGTTAATGAAGAAGTTTTCCATGATAGTGGTGATGAAGTGTTCTATGATAACAAGTAACATTAAGTGGATCTAGGAGCTAAGACCATAAGGAATTATCTCAAGATGAGGTATGTGATCAAAGGTATTGAAGTATAAGTCATTTATCTTGAGGGATGTTTATTAGAGAAAGCATTTAGAATAAAAGATGACATGGCTAAAGAAGCTAAAAATGATAAAGCGACTATCCAAATTCTTAGATGTTAGTTGATGGCTTCTATTTCAAGTATAAGAGCTAAAGAAGATGAGTGCATTCAATTAGAAACCAAGCTAGATTCATTGAAGGATAAGCATGATCAATTTGTTGTCAAGATAAGCAAGCTTGAAGAATATCAAAATAACTTAGATCAAGTCAAGAGAAATGAAATAAGACCAGTTAGATAGACCAATGCAATAAGGTATGATAGTTATTTTCATGGCCATTGTCATTTTTTCTATCAATATGGTCATAGGAAAAGAGATTGTAGAAAGATTATCTCTAAGAATGAGTTTACATGGAGCCTTGGAAGAAGGAACAATTGGTCATGGAGAAGTCATAACATAGATTAGTCAAGAGGTATGTTGAATGATATTATTTCATATAATTGTAATAAGATAAGACATATTACTAGATTCTTCAAGGATAGTTTGAATAAGTACTCAAGTCTTAACAAAGGAAAGATGCTCTTAAAATTCACTCAATGGTGTTGAGACCAAAATATATGAAGGATAATCATGATCAAGGTGGAGTACCTGCTATAGCAAAGAAGGAATAAGACATGGAAGATACAAGAATACCAAGAAATTTTTTCTTTTATTCAAATAGAAAAGGAAGATCACTATCCTCATCAAGCAAAAGGTATGAATTATCTTATTTGTTTTAGATGTCATAAAGTTGGTCACATTAATAGGTATTAAAAGAATAGGTTGAATGTATTCTCAAAGAAAAATAAGGTGTATGGAGCCCCTAGTGTGCAAGGAAGATGTCATAAATGGGTATATAAACCTAAGCCTATCAAGAGAGGTCATACTAAAATCAAAGATGGTTTGTTTTCCATGATATATATGAAGGGAAGACAAGAGTTTATGTTGACAACATTTATTGACAAATCTAAAGAAAATAATGAAGTCAAGGATTCATTCAAATTCAAGCAAGATTGTAAGATAGATGGGATTATGGAGATAAGGGACTCTCTAGATTTTTGAGATTTTTAGTCTCTCTATGTCAAAGGGGTGTCTCTCTCTAAGATTCAAGGAGGCACTTTACAAAAAGAGGAAGCATGATGGATCTTAATTATGGTTACAACACAAAGAAGGTCATGTGAAGACGTGTTGGCTCACTATGAAGGACATTGTCGATTAAGAGACCCATGTGTGCAAGGTTTAAAGGTAGGTAATGGATGTTTCTAAGTGTCTAATCAAGGATGATGAGGTGTCAATATATTATATTACATATAAATGTATGTTGATATTTTTTAAATGGGCTCAAGATATGTTCAAGGTTATTATTGATAAAGGTAGGAACTTATAAATTTTTGTTGCTCAAATTGATTGACAAAATGTTGAAAGACTATAAGACAAGGTTGATATCAAGGATGAGGAAAATGTGTTGGCATATCTTTGATATCATGAAGAAGGTATCTAAATTATGTTGTTGACAAGTTGTGTATGCCATGGAGTTAGGGGGATATAACTCAATTAGTTTGAATGGCTTGAGGATCTATGCATGATGTGAGGGGCAGATTCGTAATTGGTTAGGTCCTAGGATCAGAGGACTATGTAGTTGAATCTGAGAGAGAAGGAATGGAGGCATTTGTATTGATTAATCATCTCTAGAAATGGTCTGAAGATGTTTAATGAAAAATATGCCTAAGCTTAGGTGAATTTGAGGGAGTCCATCTTAATGTTTTCAAGGTAATTTCATGTAGTTTTTATTATTCATGAATGTTTTGTCTTCATAGAAGCTATATCTAATCAGAAGAGTGTAGTCATGGAGCATGATTGAGAAGATCAAGGTGAGAAGAGGTTTTATAAATGTTAATGGGAGTCTATATCATTTATTAAAGATGTTTTATTCCTATTATTGGTCCTTGATGTCTTTTTAGGTCTACATGATAATAATTTTAGCCCTCTTTATCATTATGTCAAAGGGGAAGAAAGACCTTGAAGAGAGAGATAAAGTCTAAGCATAAGCTTTGTATAGGTGTTTAACATCAATGGAAAAGGGGGAGATTGTTGGATTTCTATCAATGATGTCTCCAACGTAACCAAGGATGTTGATGAGGTGTCACGCATGTTAGAATGATAATGACAAAGTGTGCTACAATTAGCCTTAGTGTTTCTACATGGTTCTTCAATGGTTTCCAAAATGAGGCATTTGATGGATGATATTATTGATATGGATATGTTTTAGAGTCCCTATGGAGTGTCAATAATGATTATAATGAGTATGAAAATGAGTGGATCTCATATAGTAGTTATTTGTTTCATCTAAACTTTTTGGGTCTAATGGTAGAAAATATGAGTAGGTAGTTTGTTGATGTCACCATTACCATGTGTGGATGAGTCTAGGGGAGTTGTTCATATGGTTGTGATAACATTATTTCATAATTTTTATGTGTTAAAATTTAGGTCATGTGTTGAATCATGATCAAATATATGAGGGTACAAACTTAACTTCTCAAACATAATTCACTAAGTTCCCATACTTAGCCAAATTTGCAAAAGGGTTCAAGTAGAATTGAGTAAGCATGTTGATGAGGTCAGGATTCACACATGTGGAGGTGTCATGATAAAATTATCATATGGGCTTTTTCAATTTTGTGCCTATTTTATAGGCACTAAATTTTAGATCATGTAATAAATTACCTCAAAAGATATGCATGTGCAAAGTTGGGCTCCCAAGTAGATTGACTGTGTTTTTCCATACTTAACCAAATTTTCATGTGGAAATAAAAGTTGAGTAGGCATTTTGATGATTTTATAGTTCGCACATGTGGACATTTGAAAACAAGATGTTCATATGGGTTTGTTTAGTTTTGATCCTAGTTTATTTTCACTAAATTTTAGATCATGCACTAAATCTTCGTAATAGGTATCCATGTTCAAATTTGGTCTCTTAGACAAGTTTTTGAAATAGTTGGCTCTATGATAGAAGATTTTGAGAAGGAATTTTAATGGTGATATATCTCACATGTGTGAGGGTTTTAGGAGAATTTTTTTGATATGGTTAGATTCTCCTATGTAAGGAGATCATAAGGTCCAAATTTTAGAACATGTGCTTGAGTGAAACAAAATATATGGAGGTGAAAATTTAACCTTGTAAGAAGATAAGCAAAGTTCCCATAGTCATTTCTTCATAAGTTAAAGTTTGATCAAGATCGATGGAGCATGTTTCTTTCAAGATGTTAGGAAGTAGTGAGATGAGGATAAGTGCACGATGATTAACACTGAGTAGTGATAAAGATTGATCTTATTTCAAGGATTAATGGTGAGAAGGAGATTGTATAGATAGAGATAAATGGTGATATTAAAATCAAGAGGTCAAAGTGATAGTTATTTATCATTGTTAAAGACCAAGCTACGTATAAGAGATCACAGGTGCATGATGAGTCAACATTGTAATATTACAGGAGATGAGGTCAAAGTGACTAGGTTTAACATTTGAAAATTAGTGCCTATGTGTTAAAAATTGAAAAAGATTGATAATGTGTATTTTATTTGATTAGTGAGGACACGAGATGAAACCATAGTGTTCAAAGTTTAATAATGACCATTTGCATTTGAATATTTAAATTTATAAAAGAAAAACTAGTGTCTAGTTTTTTAGCCATAAATTTTGATCCAAGATGAATTTGCTCATGCTATAAAAGGAAAAGATGAAGAGGAATCCATGGTGCATCTAATGAACATGATTCAAAGATATATAAATTTGTATAATCAAAGCTATTAAGGTTTCAAGTTGACTATGTGTTTGTGCATAGACTATAAGTAACCCAAGAAGAGTAATTGAGCTTATGTAGATGTTATTTTGATGTTTCATGATGACTTGGCTATTTGGGAGTGTTTTAGACTCAATGAGGATGATATATTTGGTATTTAGAGGTTTGAAAAATTGATATTATATATGATTAAAGGTTAAGAAGGTGACTGTTCTTAATGGTTACTAGGAGATTGAGTGACCATATTGTAGAGGCATGTTGAAGGTGTTTTAAGCTAGTTTGAAGAAGAAAATGAGCATGGAGATGTTGTATAAGTCTCAAATAATTAAAATAAGGAATTTGTTGTCATAGTATGCTCCTAATCAGATATGGGGAATCATATTATACTAACTATGTTTTGACTTTGTGAGACTAGTTTGAGTGGTCATCTTGAGTGAGATAGTTTGAGGTGTTTTGGCCTATATTGGAGTGTCTAAATCACATGGAGATATTGAAAAAATCTTGGAGGTTATATTCATAATTTTTGGTTATGTGATAAATTTGTGTGTTTGATTCAAAATTTTGTGATTGTGTTTTTTGTGTATGAAGACCTAAAAAGAGAGGTGACCTAATTGGTAGGTTAAAGTGTGGAGTTGGTGTTCCAAGTGGCATGGACCCATGTGGGTGTGACTAAGGGGTCATGTGGAGTGGACCTATGCTTTTGGAAGAGGTTATGAGTTTCTATTTTTCTTATTGAAGTGATAAGTGGGTGAATAGGTCTCCATGAGACCTATAAGAGCCACAAGGGTCTTATTAAAAGGTATAGCTACTTAAGGGTGACCCATAAATGCTATGGCTGACCACTAAATTTTGTTTTGAGATATGTATTGATGTAAGAGAAGCCTTAAGGGTTAATCCAATTTTAATGTTTGACCAAGAAGTTATTTATCATGAAGGCTTTATATATAATGAAACCAAAGGAGATGGTTTCTAGGATTTTGGGAGTAGTGTGTGCATTAAAGTGAAGAAGAGAAGAGGTCAAGTGTGCCCAATGGTTGGGTTGATAAGCAAAGTAGATTGAGGAATATGTTTATGACCTATAGGTCATATTTATAATTTCCAAATAGTGATCCTATAGGTTGAGTATGAATGAAGGATATATGGTGTTTATGTGAGCTTGGTGGCTGATCTGAGAGACAGTTCAAAGTGTGGACTATGTGTATGATCATTTGGTCATGTTATTGATGTGGTGATAGAGTTATTGATAAGGAGTCAAGAGTGATCCAAAAGTTGTCTTTAGATGAATTAAGTGTGTAGAGTTGAAGAAGTGGGGTTAGTTGGGATATGTAATGTGTCCTAATTGATCTTTGTTTATTGGTTCAAGTATGTAATGTGATTTATCCAATAGGGAGTGTTGAATGAAGGTGAAGAGTGATAATCAGAGTTCCATCATTAGGTGTTGAAGACATTAGTTCAAAGGTGGAGCTATTTAAAGGAGGGTCTAAATGACTTGGTCTTCCTTAGGGTCAGTTGTTCCTTGTGAAACAAGTGTTTCAATAAAGGTAGGTGGTCTAAAAGAGTTGATCATCTTAGGGGTAGGTGATCCTTATGGAATAGGTGTTTCACTAAATCTTAGTTATGAGGACATGATCAGTCTCTAGTTTTTAATACCTTATAATACAAGTATTCCAAGTGTTTTTAGGCTTGAGAGTGGGTTTTATTCCCCAAGAGGGTTTCCCATATATGTCTTATGCTATGTGCTTCTTACATTTTCTCTCTTTTTCATTGTTATGAATAGTGTGTATGCTTCATGAGTGATTATGGTAATTTATTAAGAGTAAGAAAGGATTGAAATTGAAGTTGGATTATCTAGGCTTAGTAATTCAGCCCCCTCTTAGTGATTATACCTCTAACAATATAGGGCAGTTGGTTTTACATATCTAGACACAACACAAGAGAAGAGTGGCATTTCAAAAGTTCTAAATCTAGATGATGTTGATTATAAAAATAAAAATTGGTATGATCCTAATGATACTAATTATATAGAATATGAATATGGTAATGATACATAATCTGCATAGTTATATGACCATATTCATTCACCAAATATCACCATTCATTTGTTTTATACAAGATCTATTGATGGTAAGAATCCTAAGCAAATATTGGTTAGTATCCTTATTTATATTTAATAATTCATATATATGTTTTCAAAATAAATAAAAATAAAAAAATGTTCCAAAAATATAAAAATTAGGTCTTATGCATGCTTATATGTACTTTTTCATAAATTAATTTAGTTGTGCATAATACACATGTACATGATTGATTGCAAATTACATAAAATATTAGTACCAAACTTAGTTGCAGGTAATTTAAATTTTACATACTCAAAAAATATGTTTAGATAGGAGCATTATGGTGGACATGAATACACTAATCTAGTGTCCTTCAACTTGTTTTTCTCATAGTAAGCTTAGACTATCATCACTCAATTCTAGAATACATACAAGATTTATACAACATGTAAATTCATCACTTGGGGGAATGATATACATAGGTTTTATCCTTCTTTTCCCACATTTTATTATTCACACTTGAAATCTTTCTATAGTATTACATCTTTTTATATTACTTACTCACTAACATTATGATATAATATTTTTAAAATCATTTACTAAATATACTAAGGCTAAAATTTATATTCTGTTGATCAAGTAACCTAATCATTCATGATTTTTATATTTATTTACAAGATTCATCCATTGTATCCAAGGGCATTTGAATATGTCATTTCCAAGTGGATCTAAGCCTCCATATCTTTGATTATATGCATGTGAGGACATTTGAACATGTCTTTATGTGAGTATGTTATGTGTGCAGACATTTGAACATGTTAGGAATAAATATCTAATACTACATGTTAGATCAATAAATTATATCCTACATTCTAGGTAAATAAATGTGGAAAACAAGCTGCCAAAAAATAGACAAGAAAGAGGACATATTACATAAGAGATTACGTGGAAACCTTACAATGTTTAAGGAAAAACCATGGGCCAAATGGTAGATTCCAAACCTCATTATTAATAAAATAAACTCTCTTATATAATAATGCCTCCATTAACTCCCTCAGTGTTAACATACAAGTAATTAATTCTTATGCCTGAAGCATTTAGGTTGTGAACCAAGCTAAATTAGCTTAAAATATCCAACCTACAAACATAAAAGACCAAGGATTGAATGGATCCAATAATTGGATAAATTACAAAAGTGAGCCTATTTTATATCAATAACATTTACAACATAGAGAGAATAGAAAAAGTGTCATCCTCCATGTGGGTGCACTATTCATCAATAGGGAATCATGTGTCCCCAATTGAAAAGTTAAGCCTTTGAATGGAATCTCATAATTCCCAATTGACCACTCCATGTGTTCACCCATGTGTTATGCCCAACCCCACATATGACCTCAATCTATCATAGTGATCCTTGTCTCCCACTTTCCCATGTGCACACATGTGTGAGTCAAAATATTCCCAACTTTTAACCACATCCAATAGGAGCCCACAAACCAACTATGCCCCATAAGAACATGATTAAGTAGAAACATGTGATCCACTATCATTATTTCCTAACATGCTTTCACAAGCCAACCCATGTGACTAAGTGGATAAATTCATCCCATATATTTCTCCTCCTCTTTTCACCATCAAAGATGCTCTATGGGCCATACCACCCATAGTGGGTCATGCCAAGTCATCACCTAGCCACATCACTAACCATTAATATCACCAATAGGACACATCACCATGAGTAGTGACTTTACATACTAACATACTCCCACTTGGAGTTAATATACATAGGATTTTACCAAATATAAGTATTATGAAACCAATTGCTCATCCATGCCCTCTGCTTCCTTGACACAAACCTAGTAAATTTTTTCTTGCACTACTAAAAATTATCTATCCTAACCTAGTTTTTCAACATCTAATCCTCCATGGCATATTGTAGAACTGAAGTGACTCTTCACTTCTCCACACCTAAACCAATCCTCTAATCAAGATTCTATCATGAACTGTTCACAACTCCCACTACTTATCAATATCTAATTTAGTGTTCACCATGGAAACATGAGGCTTCATAATCTTAATGAATATAATAAAGGGCACAACATGTCTTCTCCATAATTATAAGATGTTTTTGGGAAGATAACTCAAAATTTAAGAAGTGGGGTACTTCATTACTTTACTATCCTTATGCATCTCCATCCTTTGTTGGATCCTAATACTACCTTCATCATGTCCTTATCACCTGAGCCATCACAAAAGTGATCATGTTGGGTCCTGCATCCAACACGTAATAACACATAGCATCAACATCTATTATCTAATTTGGTTTTCAATGATGGTACTAAATATCTTGTACTACATGTGTGGTACCATAACCAACAAGTAATATGCAAACTAGAAACACTTTTTCCTCATCACTTTGTATTTATATCTCCCTAAGAGGGATCACCATGTAGGAATAACACTATTCCAAATCCTTGCAAAAACTAGTGCACATAGCACTCTTGATAGTAGTGAAGAAAGATGATGATCTAGAAGTCAATACCAAAATTATCATAACCTATAGATATCATCATGACACAAATGGACCAATCACAGAGCTAGGGAAGTCATCATGATACTCTATATATCATTACACCTACCACATTTTTAAACCTCAAGAATGAATATGACATGCATCATAATCTACTAAATGCTGCTAAAAATATCAACTTATGTGCCTTTAGTGTTAGTCTATGCATCATTTTACATAGCCAATGCCATAACTATATACACAACACTCCAAAACCCTAAGTTATATGGTCAACACCATCCTTCTCCTTTTAGAAACACTAGTTTTCACTTGTTCATATGCATCTTTATCTTCATATTCCTCAACTACTTCAAAATAGTTATAGCTTTAGGTTTCTATGTACCTCCTTCCTTTATATGGATTTTTATTTTTATACAACATCTTGGATAACAAAATGTGGTCAGTAGGATACCATATCAACACCCCTTATATTTTTTTCCAAGAACCATAAAAACATCATGCATTATCTTCCACCTCCTAAAAAGGAGTCTAGCTTGATCCTCAAGCTATAGAGTTGCTCCTCCTTCAATAAGAATATTGTGTAGGTTATTGACTTATCTAACAAATCTTTTTTAGATTTTTCCTCCACTCATCTATGAGCTTCTTCTCAAAAACATGAAGAAATCAAGATCTTCACCAATATATCCTCCACCTTATTCCATAGAGAAATACCTACGAAAATAAAATAAACCTTTTTTTCTTGTTTAATCTCCAACTAGTCTCTCCTCCTATCATAGTACCTTAACTTTGCACATAACTAGCCAAAAATAGAAAAAACTCACTCACATGGATTTTTTCACCATGGCTCTAATATTATATGTTAGGAATAAATATTTAATACTATATGTTAGATAAATTAACTATATCCTACAGTGCAAGTAAATAAATGCAGAAAACAAGCTACAAAAGCATAGAGAAGAAAGAAGACACATTACACAAGAGATTACATGGAAACCTTATAATGTGTAGGGAAAAACCATAGCCAAAATGGAAACTTTTATAATTCATTATTAATAGTATCAACTCTCTTATTAAATATCTCCTCCATCAACTCCTTTAGTGCTAACATATAATCACTCAATGCTTATACCTGAAGCATTTAAGTTGTAAACCAAGATAAACTAGCCTACAAGATCCAATCTCCAAGAATGAAATCCTAAGGATTACATAGATCTAATAACTAGATAAATTTAAAAGGAGAGATTATGATATATTAATAACATTTACAACATAGAGAGACTAATAGAGAGAGAAGAGAAAATTTACCATCCT
The DNA here is from genome assembly GCA_037957365.1 of Torreya grandis. Lineage (NCBI taxonomy): Eukaryota > Viridiplantae > Streptophyta > Pinopsida > Cupressales > Taxaceae > Torreya > Torreya grandis. Next base: position 2,080,376 of record JARHVA010001561.1, on the reverse strand, counting down.
CCATGAGGGTGCACTATTCATCAATAAGAAATAATGTGTCCCCAAGTGTAAAGTCAAGCCTTTGAATGGCATCTAATAATTCCCCCTTGACCACTCCATGTGAAAACCCATGTGCTCACCCATATGTTACTACCCACTCCACATGTGACCTCAATCTAACATAGTGATCCTTATCTTCCACTTTCCCTTGTGTACATATATGTGAGTCAAAATATTCCCAACTTTTGACCACATCTAATAGGATCCCATAGACCAAATATGTTCCAAAAGTACATGCCTAAGTAGAAACATGTGATCCACTATCATTATGTCCTCACATGATTTCATAAGCCAACCCATGTGACTAAGTGGAGAAATACACCTCATTTCTCTCTCCTCTTTTCACCATCAAAGATGCTCCATGGGCCATACCACCTACTTTGGGTCATTCCAAGTCATCACCTTTACACATCACTAACCATCCAAATCATCAATAGACCACATCACCATGAATAATAATATTTCATGAATAATGACTATGAATATTAACTTCACATCCTAATATAAATGTCCTATATGTGGATATAAGCCTCCACTATTTACTTCTATACATGTGAGGAGATTTGAATGTCTTTATATGTACTTTTAATTCAAGTGAGTGACATTTGAACATGCCCATTGTAGGTGGCTCTTTGGCCCTCTATTATAGTTTGTGTTGTGTGTGTACTCTTTGATTGTGTGTGTCATGGCCATGACACCTTGCTTACTTATTTTCCAAGATTTTTATTCCATTATGGAAATCATACATACACATAATCTTTATAATTCCATGATGGATATAATTCATTCCTCCCTAGGTAATTATATTCAACATTATATACTTAGTTGATCAATTATTTGTGTGTTTTATTGTCACATTTATCTAGACACACTTATTGTGTATACTTATTTTCACATGCATATTACATTATTATGATGCATCATTATTAAATTATTATGATTCCATAATTTTTCCATGTTTTCACTATTACTCAAATTTAAATTTTTACATCACAACAACCTACTACATAAATTTTTATTTTGAGTTAAGTTCTTTTGTAGGCTCTACAACTCACCTAAAAAGAGGAAGAATTCATAGAGGTTTTTCTAAGAGACTAAGCCTCACATATTAATATAAAGACATGATTTAACAATGACTACATGGTTGACATATTTTTAGGCTTATAAAGTACATAAAAATCCACTTTAAATAAGAGTACCACATGGGATAAAACATCACTACTCTAGTGCCCTTCCCAACACTATTGTCCAAATGCCTTAAAAATAGGCATCCAAGATTTATCATAACTATAGTTTGATCAAAGTAATTTTGGTTACCAACATGCCTAATTTTATCTAGAATGGATACCCTTATGAAAATTTCATGAACCATAGCTTTAGACTTCACCCTTTTATTCTTGACAACAACACTTAGTTGAAACTTTAGAATATACATCACCTTGATTTTCTTCAAATAGTAACATACCTCCTTTTTTAACTTTTATGAAAATAAATAAGTATTGTTTGTTCAATTTTAGTATATCATTACACTAATTTTGTAGGTTTATTTTCACAAGGAGATGTTCCTAGAGTCTATTTCCCTTTAAGAGAAACAAACTCATTATCCTCTATGGTAAAATTATTTCCTCCATGTCTAACAGAGCTTGACCCAATGATAGATTGTTATGTCATTAGGAGTTATAAATTCCAATACATATGACCTATTAGATATGTCAAATATTAGGAGATATTAACCTAATTGTAATTTACCACATCATATGGAGTTAAAGAGGGAAGTCCCTTAGACCTATCAGATCTTGGGATAGCTCAACCCAGTGAAAATTTGTCATGTCATTTGGAGTCAAAGAGGCTAGTCTTCTAGACTTATAAGAGATGTTATATCTTAGAATATCCTATCCCAATATAGATTTATTTCATCATATAGTGTCATAAAGGATAGTCCTCTAAACCTGTCAGATAAGTTAGAGCTTGAGAGAGCCTGATTGAATGGGAAACTGCCACATCATATAATGTGAAGATGAACTAGTTACCACTTGTGAGTTAAAAAGCTTAGAATGAAGTATGAGTGGTTAACCAATAACAGTTTTGGTATGTCATGTGTCCCTGAATGACACATCACCTAACCTAAGATAAATGTATTGAGTATATATCCATGCTTAGATGTTGATCGTTAATGAAAAAATTAATAGAAGAATGACATGTGTCATAAAGTGAGAGTTAGATAAGAAAATTGTAAGGGATGTAATTGCCTTCCTACCATGCACTCACCCGTAATAGAATGATAAAATGGACTTAATTGGATAGTATTGAAAAACATCCCATCACCATTGCTATATCCATTTAATGGTGGAGGATCATGGGATCAAAATCCAATTATGTATTTGGAAGTAAAAAGAGAAAATCTCACCACCAACTTAAATTTCAAATTCATAGCAAGTGAGACACCAAATGACATCACTACAAGCACATGTGTACATAAATTTTTAAATCCTAAAGGAGGCTTATTAATAATTAAATAAATATTAAACTCATTAATTTTAAATTTACACATAACCTTTATAGAATATGCCTTTGATGCCTAAAAGCTTCATGATTTCTCCGTTGTCCTACTCCAATGGTAGCTACATCCTCTAACCCAAAGGACTATCCTAAGTACTAGGACACCACTTTCACTACTAGTTTAACTAGGTAAAATCATTAAAATGATGTATTCAAAGTAACTAAGTAGGTCTCTAAGAACTCTACTAGTGTTGATGACTAGTTAGTTGAATACGAAGATGCCCTTAAGTGCTATAAACATGCAAAATCTATAGAGACACAACCAAACTAGAGGCATTTCCATATACCAAATTAATGGGTGACATCTTACATAAGGCCATCTGAGTGCAGGATGATATTAATGATTGTGATTATTCACTAACCTCTCAAAACCAAATTATTGACAATCCAGGAATGCCTTCAAGGCATAATACTCCCTCCCAAACTTCTCATTCTCATATAATGTAGAAAAAATGTCAATTTAGATGAATGATCACCAGATATATGTCATCCTCCATGATTGGGCCAAGAACCCAGACTCCAAGTGGGCTAATAAATAAAATATCAATGCTTACAAGGTCTGCACCTTTTGAGAGGAGGTCTAAGTAGGCATGATCTTACTAAACTAACTGTTTGAGAATTGGGACTGCCAACATGTCAACAAGATGTGGGTTCCCCTATTACACATGATCCTGACTCACTCTAACATCTTAAACATTGGAGGCTTCATCAAATTCACACTGGTCTATGCCATTGTAAACACCCAAAATGGGGGAAACTTCTACATGATGAACTATTTACTCAATACCATATATGGGATGCTCTCATTCAACCCATCAACCATTCTTTCATGGGTTATTGGTGGTTTAACTATCCACATGGTTTTCTAAAAGCTCTATGGTCACTAGTTCCACTAGCATGTCTAAGACATCTATGACTAATTCTACCCAATGGTGTACCAGGTAATCAATGAATATCCATTACCTTGGCTCTCAAAGATAATTTAGGATTCCATCATAGCCATAGCAGACTACTAGTTATATAAAATTGACATAGTGATCTAAGTCGTGGGCTTCCTCCAAGACCCCATACATCTTCCATATTATGTAACTGACCTTCTAGCAGAGTAGGAGTCACCTATCAACTAGTGAATGGAATCTTTGACTTCTACATAAACATCAAAAAAAGGCATGTCATCCATTCTTGATCACTATATGAGTGCACATATATAGTAACTTCCCCTATATACAAAATATGGTAGTTGGGTGAGACTCCTTCACCTTGGTGAAATGCAAGATTCACTAATTGGACCCTAAAGGGTTTATTCAGATCCACTTGGTGTAATATTCAAGTCTACTCAACATTAACTATGTCCATAAGCCAAGGATGATGATGAGATATTATTGAATTCCACTTATGATTAAGAATTGGTATCCTAGATATCAAATAAAAGGAATAAAAAAGGGAAGAAGGCTCAAGTAAGCCCTTAAAAAATATTACAACTCTTACTCAGTTTGTGGAGGACTTGAATCTAATTACTCTAGCGATCTCCCATATAATCTTAAAAGGTATCCCATCACCTTATCCTCCTTGATATCTTCCTTTACCTCTTTTATTTTTTCTTGGATCTCTGCCCTACCTCCTCTGATAGCACATATGACTAGGACTCGATATCCTTGAGCTCAGAATACATGGTGCCAAGTAACTCAAGTATAGCCTACTCAATAATCAACACCATAACCTCTAATATTGATACTGATAGTAGCTAGAGATTGATCCTCAAATGAGGAACCCATCTAAGTTTCCCCCACTTAATAATCCATCTCCTTCTATTTCCCTTCTACCCCTTGCTTTCGTCATGTTCTAGCTCCCTATTTTGATACCTACTAATTTAAATCCAACCCCTCTATTTCTCATTTTATCACATCCATATTTTACCCAAGTAAATTTAGCCTTGGTCCTTGTGTGAATCCTCACTTCCCCTTTCCATTATACTCCACTCATCTCATAGCCTAGAGTCATCCTAATGCCTTCCTTGGGCATGCCCTCAACAATAGTTATGACTATAGCCTCTAAGAGCCTATCATCTCTAGCAAGGACCCTCCTAGTCCCAACTCTAGTTAGATTAATGCTCCCTTTCATGGATCCAAGTCCTATGCCATCATCCCTTGTAGCCTTGATTGTCATAGTCAGACTTTCCACCATAACAAATGAAACCAACTCAAGGAAGAGGTCAAAGAAGAAACAGAAGGTGACTCATCCTTCTATAAAAGTCACTAAAGGAATACATTATGCATATACAAGATCTATAATATAAATGATAATAAAAGCATAGAAATGAGCACAAATTAATTACCATGGTACACAATTATTTACCATGGGGAAACCTTAAAGAGGTAAAAAAAACCCACTAATGATTATTATTCAAATTATTTAGAAACCAAGACCCAATATAACATATTTTTCCTCTTCTCACTTCTTCTGTCAAATAGCTTTCACAAGTTTTATAGGTTGAATATGATAAAATAATTTCATATTCAAATAATTTCACATAAGGATAAAACCTTATTTATAGTGAAATACCATGGGACGTGATTATTGTAAAAATAACAGATCCATCCATCCTAAAAAAATAATTTAATTAAAATTTGATAATAATTAAATTATTATAATTCTATTATTTATTATCACAAAGTTACCACCTCCTGGTAATAAATAATATATTATTGTTTCTTTAATTAATACAAAGGCTAAGGGACAACTAACTTCACTTGGAATTAAAATTTCTAACACTCCCCTTTAATACAAAGTGGAGATAAATGTCATAGTCACCTAAAAAAAAGTATACTACATACACAATTGAAGGATTTGTAAACCTTCATCATGTCAAACATCATCTTTTGAAACAAAAGGAATTATAATCCATAAACTATTCGAAAGTAAGTTTAGGTTGGCATGATTTTGAGACTACATCTCATAGTTTCTCTTGAATAATAATCTAAATATATCTTGAGCATTTTATAACATAAGGACCTCCATTAAAAAGTATTCTTTTATGTATTGGATATAAAATTAAAACTTTCACTTGAAGTTTACAATAAGATAAATTCTATATTAAGTTTACAATGCTTTATAATTGAGAAGTATAGAAAAATATAAGAAACACATGGTAGTTATGAAGTGACATTGTCATGTACAATCCCCCTCAATGGCAACTTTGAGAGGCATAAAATTTCATAAAATAAACAAAACTTGGTATCACCAAGTGGTTTTATGAAGATATTTTCCAGTTGTTCATCTTTAGGATAGATCTACATATCAATATCACCATTGAGGACTTTCTCTCAGATAAAATGCACATGAGATTCAATATGCTAAAAGTATTGGTGTTGTGCACCTACACAAAACTTAAACACATATCCAAAAATAGATTCATAATAGAATAGTATGGTTAGAATCACAATAACCACATACATAAAAATATGACATGTTTTTTTCTTTTAAAACACATTTAAAAACAATTAAGACATATTTTAGGCAAACAAGTTAACTACTTTGATTACAAAGTTAGTGAAAAAACATAAAATATTATATGCAATTCATTATTGGACGTCTCTAATATTGACAAGATGAGCATACCCAACTATAATGTGATGCACATATAATAATTTATAAATAATTATTTTATCATTTGAGTTTTATCAAAACTTTTCAAGTTTACTATGCTTCAACAAAAGATTGAGGTATAATATTTCATACATCAAATATGGATAATTTTAGCATGAAATGCCATATTATAATCAAAATAATATGATACTAAACCAAATAGGTTTAAATTTTTATGAATATGATGCTTAGTAAAGTAAATGATTAAGAGCCAATAATACAAACTCCATTTACACTTTACATTTCATAACATATCTTATTATCAAATAAATCATATAAGGATGTTAGCATAAAATAATCAAATGATAAAATAATCAATGAGAGTATCTAATTAATTGAAACACAAAACATCAAAACTCATTAAGCATTCTCTTCTTACCAAATGCAATAACTAAACATGATCATCTTATCAAATTAATCATGAGGTTATGCATATAATGTATTTCAATGCTAACTAAATTGAAAATAATCATAATATCTATATATTTTATTTAATTTATCATCTAAGACAAATATATCTATTAAAATATAATTATAATATGTATTTTTCAATAATAAATACTAAATAATTTTACTAATAAATATAATGTAGATGAGACACTATCAATATAGTTAGTATATGTAAAGTAACAACAAAATAGTTTTATCAAAGCAAATGAAATGATATGAGCATATATGTATTTGTGATGTAGGAAAAATGTGAAGATTAATAAAGGATTATATTAATAATAGGCATATTAGTATTTATGGCTTCAACCCATAAGATCTAGGAGGAATATTTTTAAAATATAATGTTATTATATTCATCTCAATAATGGTGTGGTTTTTCCTTTTAGCAATACCATTTTTCTTAGGGGAATAAGGATTCTTTAATTCCATTTGAATACCATAATTAATGTAAAAAGAATCAAAATATTTATTAATATATTCACCACCATTATTAATTTTTAATCTCTTAATATAAAAATTAGATGCATTTTCAATAAAAATTTTAAATTTTTAAAATTTAGATAACACATAAAAAAATTAATAAAAAATGACCAGATCATTATAGTGTAATCATAAATTAAGGTAATATTATACAAATAATAATTAATATATATATATTTAATAGGTCCTACAACATCACTATGAATCAAATCTAAAGGATGTGAATACTTCACATCATGATTCTTTTGAAAGGAGTTAGTATGTTGCTTATCATATAAGCAACCTTCACAAGTCTCATGATGAGAGGGGATAGAATGAAATACAAAAATAATATTATTTGTATACATATTATGTATACTTATAAAAATCAACATATTCTAATCTTTCATGACATAATTTATATTCATTCTTACTATGCAATAAAAGAAAACATGCATAAGGAGAAAAAATATGTAAACCATTGTTTTGAACTGCTTCGACAATCAGAGACCTAGATTGGGTTATAATGGACCAAATATATTTAAGTACTGTTAAAATTAAATTATCATTAGTAATTTGTGAACAAGATAACAAATTATTTGCAAGATTTAGTATATAAAAAACATCATTAATAACAACATTTAAAAATTTTATCTTTCCTTGCTTAGTTGCTTCTAAAAAATAAATTGTCTCTTAAGTAAAAATTTTCAAAGATATCTCTAGAATCACATATAATATTAGACAAGAGAGTCATATGGTGCTATGCACTGCTATATAAAATTCATTCATTTTTATTCGAAGCAAATAAAGCTGGCTATAAAGTAATAACATTTTGATCTTGATTATTATCTTGATCATGGTTTTGATTCTTCTGCTTATTTTGATTAGATTTTTTCACTTGTTTATTTTTATAAGATTAATTGTTAACTCTATCTTTGTTTTAATAAAAAAATTCCATTCTATGACCAAATTTACCACATAAATTTTAATTCCCATTTAACTTAAATTTATGATTCTTATTACCATATTTATTATTCCTATTTGAACCAGAAGTAGAATTAGGGTTAGATTTATAGTTTTTATTATTATAAAAAATAATATTTAAGGTGAGAAGTTCCTTAATGACATTTTATTTAGAATCAAAATTTGTCATAATTTGTTCTTCATGAATCAGGAGAGCAGACAAGGTGGTAAGATCAGGGATATCTTTCTCAGTTTGATACTAAAATTCAAAATAGAAATGAAATTTCTAAAGTTTTCATGAATATTTAATTGAATGATAAAATAAATAAATTGATCCTAAATAAAATTAAATTTATAACCATCTAACTAAGCTTTAATATTCTTAATTTTATCAAGAAGATTCATAACCTTTTCATCACCTTTCATAGAGTAGTTAACAATTTAAGGATTAATATAATAATTTTTGAGCTATGAGTTCTCTCTTGCATAGAATCAAGTTTCTAAGCATTTCTAGGAAACTCTAGATTACCAATGTGGAGAAAAAATTCATCCTTAACACTTTGGAAGTTAATGGACATAGCTTCCTATAATTTATATTAAAATGCATGGATAAGCTAAGGGGTCACATGTTGTCTAGAAGAAATTTTTTTAGCCCCAACAATAATATTCCATAACTTTTAGGCCACGAATTATTATTTAATGTATATTTTCCAAATTATATAGTTATTTCAATTAAGTATTTATGATTTATCTAAAATAAAATTAAGTAAATCCATAGCTTCCCTTTAAGAATGACAGTAAATAAATACTTAAAATAAATCCTTTTTAGTGTGAATTTTAACATCTTTTTAGAAATTAAAAATAGATTTCAAGTGTAAAAACAATAATTTTTCAATTTAATTCAAGACAAAGCAATAAATTGTAAAAGATTTTGATAAAAAAAGGTGTCATAAGTATTGCAAAGATACACTAAGATAAGCACAACTATTTTCAAAGAAATTTTTTTAATGAGTTTTTGAACTATTTTAAAAAATAAAGTGAATAACACATGCAACTATGATTAATTTCACAATTTAGAAGCTATATAATGAAAAAATTTGAAATAGATATGTCCTAAAATATGTTTCAAAGGAGTTATACTCAGAAAAACCACCTAGACACTATTATTAAATATTTATAAAATTAATAATAAAAGGATTAAAAACACAAAATGGACTAAATATATGCATTTGGAAGGTTCCAAAACATAGTGATCAATTGGTTACATGACTGTGTTTGTCAAAATGTTCACTAAGTCAAAAGTAAACAAGTTTGACAGTTCAACTAGGGTTTTGAATGCATGAAACTTGGCATGCAAACCAAAAAAGAAATTCAAATTAATTTAATTTCAAAAAATAACTTGACTAAGTTAAAAAAGATTTATCTATAGAGGTTTTGAACATTGGACTACCCCACTTGCAAGATTTTAGCAAAATAATAACTACTACTTCATCTAGTAATTTAATTAATATTTACATATACTAATTTGTTTTTAAATCATTTTTTAATTTATTTTAAAAATCAAGAAAATATATAAATAAATATATATGGTGCATGTATATTGAATAGCAAATCAATATTACCTTTTTAACTTTTTAGTGAAAATTTATTAAATAAAAAATAAGAGGGACCACTTCTTTACATGGAGATATTTTGGATTAAAAAATAAATTATTTTTAAAATAATTTTCCAAATAACTTGAAGCATACTATAGGAAGATAAATGATGCTTTGGATAATGTGGAAGTCAAGCTATATGTTAGAGGAAGCCCTTTTAGGCTCTAAAAATTCTTAGAACTTCCTAAAATAGGGAGTAGATGATAATAAAATCTTAAAAATTAAATTTTGATAAGCATAAGTTGATATTTAAATTCACCAAGAAATATAACGGTGCCATATGTGATGAAGAAAAAAAATTAGGAGCTTGGAATGGCCCTTATAGGGTCTATAGAATTGCAAGAGACCTTGAAACTCTAAAATTATGCAACTAGAACCTTGAAAAAAAATTAATCCAAAAAAAAGGATTTTTGAAAATTTTAACTCCTTAGGATTACAACCACACCTAGGTAGAAAAAGACTTAAAAAAATGGTTACTTTAAAGAAGATTTAAACTGCATAAATGGAGATTTTATACCCAGCCTATCCTTTAATAGACTCCACATCATCTAAAAAAGTAGTAATAAGAATTTTAAACAAAATGAGTTGCTTCCAAGGTAGTAATATGGCCGTAAAACTCCTTAACATGTTTGATTTCCATGCTTGAAACATATTCTATTTGTTCAAAAAGATCTAGGGATGCTTCAATGGATGTTGAAAGATTAAAATTGGTCACTCGATCATTTTTTGAGATGTTTTTAAAATTATACCACAAAGTTCATATCATAGGCCAAGTTGGGATTGATAATATGAAACTATTGAGTATTATCATTGATGTCAAAGGTACATCTTGTGATGGTTGATGTCAAAGTAGATTAAGGTTGTTGTAGAATGTTTTCATGGAAGGATGCCATCATGAGAGAAAGAGAGAATTTAATGGAAAGAGATAATTTTAAGATAATTAATATCTTAGAGTGTTGTCTAATCTCTTATGTTTGCATGAAAGTACAAGTCATTAATGTCAAAATGCATAAGAAGCTTAGTCACAAGCCTGTCATGACATGAAGAGGTATTTTCATGAAAAATTAATGAGCACAGGGATGTGAAGGTTGTATGAAAATATTTGAGCATTTATGTAAGGCATTGAAGCATTCAAGAGAGTTTTAGAGTGATCTTATAAGGGTAGGACCTTCAGTCTACATTTGCACCTAGACCTCTCTTAAACCTTGCCTGGACTAATGAGGTATGAGGATCAGATTTCAAGGAAAGTATGCATATGTGAGAGTGAAAATAAGATAATTAAGTTTTTTAAGGCATTATCACAAATTTTGAGGTCATTTAGGTCTTCTCGAGCTCATAGAATGAGGTCTAAAACTTGAGAAACACTTTTAGATATTCATTGAAATGTGTAACCTCTACATGGGAATATAATATACTAAGGAGAGATGTGTAATGTTATTTAATAATATATTCAAGCATTATTTTTGGATTCAAGTGGCAGTCTTTTATGAACAATCATTATCACCAAAACTAGTGTTAAACCTCTCTAAAACTCTAATAAGGACCCAATATAAAATATCTTGTTCAAAAAATCTCAGAATGGATTAAAATTCCTAAAAAATATATTGTATCATGTATTAAAATACCCTAGGTACCTTTAGGTGGTGGTGGTTAGTTAGATGAGAGAGAAAATGCACATATACAAGCTTATTTATCAAAAAGTTATTATAACTCTCAAAAATTGTATTCGTCAAGAAAAGAAAATGGATGTCAGAATAATCTAGAGACTCATTTTACATGTCCATGATGATTTATGGATAGGTTATATCCTTGAAATTTTCTAATTTAGTCATCCAAGTTAGCTAGTCATAGAGAAACCTAATAATGTAGATAGTGTAAAACCCAGGTAGAAATGAAGAGATAGATATGAGGGTCTCTGCATGATAGATTGATGAAAAAAAGTACATAAATTATTTATTTATGAGTTTTAATTCATGTTAATTCTTTCATAATATTTTAATTCAATTTATATAGTGAAAAATCTACTCACAAAAGGGCCTATCTGGTTCAAATAAGACTATGAAACATAGGGTCAAGAAATTGGTCTACAAGACCAATATTTGGTATTAGACCATATGAATTTTATATTTGAGGATGGTTTGGATTTTACATAGGACCATTTTAATTCATTAGGAGTCATGAAAAGTGTTTGCATAGATGTTGAAGGTCTAATTCACCATGACTATTTTTTGAGGTGAATTAGCAGTTCTAAGTAAGTAAGTTGCAGAGATGTTCTTGACACTTTATATCCTAAGTGAATGTGTTAAAAGAATTTTTTGATGACCTTGAGGTCATTAATAACATATATAAATGTTTAATTTATTATATTTTAGTATCTTAATGGTGTTTAAGCTTCATTTTTACAACATAAACTTTTGAGGTACACATGCCTAATATGTCAATTTGCCCTAGAAAGCTTTCATGGTATGAATGAAGGATACATGGTTAATAAATAATTAAATAGGATAATTTAGTTTGTTTTATAATTTATTTAAAGGTTTTTATCATTATAAAAGGCAATTTGGTCCCAAGAAGACCATGTCTTAGCATTAAAAGGACATACCTAATACAATTAGGTTTCTATAATACATAAAGGAGAAATGAGGCATAATTAAGTTTTTGTAGACCCAAAGAGGTTAAATTAAATTTTAATCATGTTAATAATATGTTATAAGATTTATTTTATGGCCTACCTAATAGGATGAAGGTATGTGGCTGACCAAGTGGTGTGTGACCATGAGACATGTGTGTGTGTGTGTGTGTGTGTGTGTGTGTCTACACACACACACACACACACACACACACATATACATATACATATACATATACATATACATATACATATACATATACATATATATATATATATATATATATATATATATATATATATATACACACACACACATATACATACACACACACACACACACCCACACACACACACACACACACACACACACACACACACACACACACACACACACACACAAGGTAGTTTAGGCCTATTTGGAGGTATGCAACATAAGAACAATAAATATTGAATGGTTGAGAAAAAGGATGTATTGAAATAAGAATATAATATAAGAGTAGAGGTGTGGTGATAAAAATTCATGAGGTGGCTGAGTTGGTGTTGAGTCACTTAGGGAGTTGGTGCATCCTTACAAGTAGGTGCTTGAAATTATTGGGGTTGGTTATTCAAGTTGAGTTGGTGCTCAATAGAATTTTATATTTTGTTTTATGTGAATATATATAATTTGTATATATCATAGTGGGTTTTCTTCCTCTTGAGGGTTTCCCACTCATATATGTGTTTTCTTGTGTTATGGTCATGTGAATGATTCTTTGTGCATTTTTATATCACTATATTGATTTCATGGTTGAAGGAATGTTTAAGTATAATTGAAATAAAGTTTTTAAAACATTTATTCACCCCCCCTCAGTAATTTTTCTTTCAAAAATTGGTATTAGATCTTGGTCCTTTGACTCAGACCTACCAACTTAAAGGAGATCCAGAAGCACAAGCATGTCTAGTCATCAAGTATAATGAGTTTTCTCAACTAATAAGACTCCTCTCTTTAGTGTGACTAACTATGAATTTTGGATAATTATAATGAATACATATATAATGTCCTTATGCTATGACATATGGAAATCTATTATTTATGGATTCACTCCACTATCTATACCACCAACTGGTACAATAGACAAGAAGATAAGTGAGAACAACTCTAAGGAAATGATGGCATCCTGTGTGGTCTTTTAGAGCCAAATTTTGTAAAAGTCATGCATTGTGATATAGCCAAAGGTATTTGGGGAAATTTTAAAACCATCTATGAAGGAGACACCAAAGTGAATTTGGCAAAGTTGTAAACCCACCAAAGGTATTTCTAAAGTTTAAGAATGAAGGAGGATGAAAACATTGCATCTTATCCAATAAGAGTAGATGAAGTGGTAAATGTCATCAGATGTCTAGGATATAAGTTGGAAGAATTAATAGTAGTAAAAAATATACTAAGATCCTTGAGATTTAAGTTTGATTCAAAACTGTCTATCGTTGAGGAGATCAAATATCTTAACATACTACAGATGGATGATCTTCATGGCATCTTAATTTACTATGAAATGAGAACAAGTGATGAAAGACCTTCCAAGAAGGAAGATGGATTAAAAGTTGAGAAAAAGTCATATGGTAAAAAATTCAAGGATGAAGTTGATATAAACATTGATGATGACAAGATAAAAACCATGTTTTTTAGAAAACTAAGGATTAGATAAGTATAAGGGCAAGTTTCCATTCAAGTGTTTTTATTGAGATAAGATTGGTTATTTTTCATATAAATGTCCTAAAAAGGATAAGAATGAGCATGATGGAGAGCATGATAAACATCATGGTGATGATAATAAGTTCTATTATCCTGATAATAACAAAAAAAGTTTTAGGAAATATGAAGGCAAGAAAGGGTCATTCAAGAATAAGAGAATTTTATATATCAAAAAAGATAATAACTCCTCTGATGTGACATAAGTACATCTAATAGTGATGATGAAAATAATGATCATGATAGAAATGAAACCTTATTCATGGCCATGGATATAGATAATGAGGGTTATTTAAAAATAAACATTCTTATGGATGATGAAGAATCAGATGAAGAAGTTGTGGAAGTGAACCCTGATTCAGAATTGGTGATAACTCTAGAGGATTTGAAGTTTCAAAGAAGGAATAATTAGAAACTAAGATAATTAGTTAAGAATTATGAGGAAGAAATAAATATCTTTGAAGAGAGACTAAGTAACAACACCAATGAGCATGAGGAGATGATCAAATAGTTATAAACTTAAATTTAAATTGTCATTACAAGTCTTAAGAACAAGGATGAGTAATACATCAAGTTTGGAATAGAAATAGAGTCCTTAAAGGCAGAATTGGATCGAGCAATAGTCAAATTGAAGACACATCAAAAATTTAAAAAGAGGACTAAAGTCCTTGGTGATATTTGGAATAGTTAGAGGCCTCCACATGACAAGATAGGTCTTGAATTTAAATAAGACCATAAGGAAAACAAATATATTCAAACCTCAAAGGACAATGGACTATCAATAAGTGATGGTACTAATAGATTAAAAATCTATGCATAAACTCTCAAATTTGAGACTTAAATTTGTCATCAACAAGTCAAGAAGAATGTGACTTCTTCAAGAGACAACAAAGGTAGAGGTGTATCATTCAAAATCATATAGACAAGGTATGTGAATCCTTTCAATGGTTATTTTTTCTCATGCAATCAATATGGATATAGAGATATGGATTGTAGAATTCATGCTAGAATCAATTCATCATGGAAGAATATGGTGAATACCCATTTCAATAGTAGAAGGAAAATTTAATGTTATAATTGTGATCAGAGAGGATGTATTACAAGGGAATGCAACATAAGGCATATGAGGAGGATCTGTCAAGACAAAATGTTATATGGTCATACCACTGATAAGTGGATCAAGAAGTTAGACCCTATGGATAAAGTGAAAGAGGAGTAGAAGACTAAAGTAGAAGAATCTATGATAGCTTATACTGCCTTTCACATATAAGATGAATGCATGAAATGGTATATAGATATTGACCTCTCTAGACACATGAAATAGAATAAGAGCAAGTGCATCTCATTAAAGAAGAATGCTCTAGGAATAGTTAAATTTGGAGATATCACAACTGCCAATATAGTTGGCAAGGGTATCTTAAGTTTGGACAATAAGAAGACCAAGACAAAGAATGTGTTTTATGTATAAGATTTGAAACATAACCTACTTAGTGTAAGCCAAATGTACAACCAAGGACACATAACAAAATTTCATGACAGAGGGTGTGATATAAGGAGAGCCAAATCAAAAAGGCTATTTGACAATGTTAAGAGGACTTAGAACAATCTATATGTCTTGAATGACATCAAGAAGGAGAGATGTTTTATGATAAAGATGGATGAATATTGGATATGACACATAAGGTTGGGCCACATAAAATTTATCAATCTAGTTAAGATAAGCTCTAAGAATTCTATGAAGAACATGGCTAAAATCACCAAAACTATAAACACACTTTGCAAGGCATGTCAACATGGTAAGAAGACTAGAAGAAGGTTCAAGTCGAAGGAGTACTCTACTACAAAAACTTTGGATTTTATACACAATGATATTTATGGGCCTATAAGAATCCAAATTATTAAATGAGATAGCTACTTTATGTTACTCATAGATAACTACGCAAGAATGACTTGGGTAGCTTTCTTGAAAGAAAAGTGATTTTTTTTACAAGTTCAAAGCATTCAAGGCTCTTGTTGAGAATGAAAAGAATGGAAATATCAAGTGCCTAAGTTATAATAAAGGAAGATAATTTTGGTCCAATGAGTTTGATGACTTCTATGAGTTCTATATAATAAGGAGACATTTCTTAGTAGTTAGGACACCTCAACAAAATGGGGTAGTGGAAAGAAAGAATATGATAGTTCAAAAGATGGAAAGAACTATGATAAATGAGTCAAGGTTAGCTGATAGATACTGGAGAGAGGTAATAATAATTGTAGTATATTGAGGTCAACATACCACAATTTCTTAAAAAAAGGGTCCATTGTGATTATTTTGAACCTTAGCACTGAAACTTGATATCCTACACTTTATTGGAATTTGAAGATTAGCCCATTTGATAAAAATATCTCATTTTGTTCATGGGTTTGTGTTAAACTTGCCTAATGTTTCTAACAGTCGACTATCATGTCTTAAGATTTTTAGTTTCATGGAGTTCCCTTCAATAGATTATACAAGGATTTTCTAAGATTAATTCTATCCAAGCTTTGATAGCCTTTAATCTAAAAAATCTTACAGTTGGATTCATGCAATGAAACCCTCCTTTTAACAAATCCTAACCTAGACCCTCGATTCAAATTAAAATTTTATGGGAATGGATTTGGTGGGATTTTTTTAAATCAATTTTGGATTTAAAAATAAATTTTATGCCAAGGATTCATCATAATTTTCAACACGACCAAATCTTAGCTTAAAAATTATGTTTAGTCCCTTTTTGTTTTCCCTTTTTCGTTCCCTATGTTTTTATCATGGTCTAATGTTTATGTTTGTAGGGTATTTTATTTTAACATGTTCCCCTTTTTTATAAACTTAGCCTAAATTCCTAACCCTAAGGCCCCATTTGTATTTATCAACATGAACAAGACCTTAGTCTTAAGTCTTTAGCCTAAGTTCTTATTTACTTGAGTCCTAATTTAGGCCCCTGGCTCTTTTACAGATCTGATAGTTTGTGATTCATTATGAGATATGATCTAATAGAGAGAAGAGAGACCAAAAAACTTAAAGCTTTGATCCATCAGACCAATCAAATGTAAGCACCCAGATTAAGATCTATGATCCGTACTTAACCAAGATTGAGGATCCAATGGGGTGAAGCCATCACTAAAGTTAAAGGGACCTACTCTATCACATATAAACTTAGCCTAAGTTTTACCCTAGGGCTTCATTATATTAATTAAAATAATAAAAACTTATGATAAAATTTAAGTGTAAGTATCTAGATTTTGATTGGATGGACTGCACTTCATTGTGAAGACTGATTAGATGGAATGAATGCAATGCTAAAAATTAAAAAGCCTAGGAATCCCTATGGATTCACCATGTGGCACTCCCACATTTGAGGCTTGGTAATAAAGGGTCTTGAAAATTAAACTAAACCAATGGCATGTATCTTCTTGGATCATGATCAATGGTCTGCACTTCATCATGGAGATTGATCTAATGGAGCATATCAAATCCAAGTTCTATGGACTAAAAGAGTTTCATGAGCTTAAAATTGATGTTCCCATGATTTTCATTTGACATCCATGAGACCATTATCAACATTCATGGGACCATAAAATTTAAGACCATGAAACCTAATAATCCATGAGCTTTAATTTTACATTCTCATGAAAATCATTTGACATTTATAAGTCCATCATTAACATCTGCATAAACATTAAATTTAAGCTAATCAAACATTTTTATTAGACATAGAGATATACTCCAAAAGTGTTACTAAAACCTTATGGATTGCATTTTAGATCAATATGAAACATCTAAAGATGTTCACACATTTAGGATCTTTGAATTTCTAATGATAAAATGACCTCATGATCTAAGTATTTTTAGACATAGTTGTAATCTAAGTCTATTTCCTATGGTTCTAATTACGTTTATTTGAATGAAATAAACCTTAGGATAGAGACTTATATTAAATATTATTTTAAAAGGTCCTTGTGGCATAAGACTTAGATTAAATACTTTTAACCTAAGGTTTCATCATGTTTATTAACATAATGAAATCCTAGGTCAAAACTTAATAGTTGGTCCTTTTATCATTTGGATCCCCCCTTCAGACATGTTTTAAGAACTTAACATAAATATCTTAACCTAAAGTATATGTTGTGTTTATTAACTAAACATAAACATTAGCATAAGACATTTAGCTTAGGTCCCCTTTATATATATTCTAAAAGCTTAGGCTAAAATTCTTTAGCCTAAAGTTTATAACATGTTTATTAAACGTGAAATAAACCTTAGCCTAAAGTATTTAGGCCTAAGTCCCTTCCTTTACCATGATGCTAATTAAAGTTCTTGCCCTTTTTCAAGATCAATGGCCCATGCTTAATTATGGATATTGATTAAATGGAGTGAAAAACATGATGAATCTAAGGCATTTGATACATCAAACCAATCACGTGCATCCATTCAAATGAAAATCAATAGTTCATGCTTGCTCATGAGAGGATGATCAGATGGAACATAAACTACTAGAGACTTTTCAATGAGCCCCAAAATCCCACAAAATTGACACATTGTAATCATGCATTCACCACATAAAATACAAAGTCCAAAAAGCTTGAAAAGGTACAAATAATGACAACTGCAAGGCCTGACATAAGGAAACCAATGATTCCTGATCCCTATGATCATGCTCAACAACTCATGTTGATCCATGAACAAAGATCCAATGACATGAAAAAATAGTTATATTTTCAAAATACAATGGCTAGTCCCTTAAGTAATTTATGAAAAATGTCATGAAAGTTGTCAAATCGATGCCACATGGGTGACACCTAAGCATAAAATGACAAAATTAAAGATTTTGTGTGATAAAAAAGGCAAAGGTATAAAGACCTAGGTCTCATCAAATCTAAGACATGAATGAGCCTATGTTTGGATTGTCAATGCCATTAAAGCTTAAAAAAATCCCTAACATCCATAAAATCCCTAATTCAAACTTGAATTAATCACAATCAAACCAAGAAGAGCTCAATTGTGATATAAAAGAGAATAAGTTAATTTTGAGACTACTTGTAATTCATTTGGTAAGTAGTTTCACCTTCCATATCCATGGTAACTTGTAGACAAAATAAAAGGGATGAAACCAAGTTATACTTGACCTTAGATAATAAGGAGAGGGTTTTCAAAGACATGGAATTGGACACTACAACTTTGAATAATGGGAATAGGAATTGGTCTAAACTTTTTTGGACCATTTAGGAGATGTAGGATTTGACTAGGGAGGAACAGAGGAATGCAACCATACTAAGGAGATACAATGACCTAGTTTCCATTTAGATGGCTATCCTACACTACACTACTTCTAAGCCTAAGGTACTTCACTACATTAACGTCTTTTGTCCTTTTTTCTAGGATTGTAAAATTGGGAATGATCAGATTGTGCATGAGCATATATTTAATAAAGTAGCTTACATTTCTCCCCTAGATTTTGATAGATACTATAAACTATGTAGGACACAAATATAATTTCCCACCATCGAAAAATGGACCAAAGAGCAAAATTTGAACACAATCCTGGCCCCATAGCTTCTCATTGGGAACCAAGTTGTCTAGGACCCCACAAGCAAAATAACAATTATCCAATTCAAGGAGAGAATTAGCATAATAATGACCTTGTTGAATAGGTTATGCGGAGCACCCTCTACCAATCATATTGACAATATCTAGGTATCATTTGTTTTACTTCATGGTGGAGAAAGGAATCTCTCCCATACTAGGTGACATGATTAACATCTGCTTGAAGTCCTAATTCACAAAAATCATGAAGAAAACAAGCAAACAATTTTACATGATGTCCTATCTTTTGCATGCCCTTTTAGCCTCCATCCAGATCCAAAATATCAAGAATTGGTCACCTGATGGGAGACCTACTATCTCCCATCATTATTCCAAACTTCACATTTTCAAATATAGACACAAGATGTAGTTCATATGTGATTATGTTTATCCAGCCCTAATGGAAGCCATCATAGGAATTCCCATGAGTAGGGTCAGCCCATTGATTAAGAAATATGTGGAATTGATAGGGGACATATGGTTCTACCCTGATATCATAGTGATAAAGATTGAGGGGAACTTGAAAATAACCCTTTAGGTTACCCATCTATGTATCAACCAAGATTGTAGAGCAATAAGTGTCTTACCAAATTCTTCACAGTATAGATGGATTTTGAAAGGAAAAGAGGAAAGGCCTTCCCCATCTATTTCCATTGATAATCAACAAGATTGCTTTACAAAATTGGGAGTAGGTGAATATAATTTTTAACACAAGGACTCCATCCTAAAGAAAGATGATATGAGACAATGGGATCCTAATGGGGTTGTCTCCAAGCATCTAAAATCTAAAACCATAATCAAGACATATGAGCACTAGCCCAGTGTTCATGACCCATTCTACATCAAGGCCTATGGGTTCTCAGATGTATTATCCAAATTAAAAAAGCATAACATCAAGTTGGATCCTAGGTTAGCTAGGGGAGATGACAAACCACTTGGTGAGATTTGGAAAATGGGGCCCATGCAATAACATTTTTTTCCCTAGACCATCCTCAAGGCCCCCTCTAGAGCAACCATTGCAACAACCCCAAGAAAAAATAACATAGGGACATGGAAAAGAAAATTTGGAAGAGAGACCTAGGGAAAGATCATCTTATGCCCCTCCTAATAGACCGAAGTCTCCCATAGAGTTTTTAGATATGGTTGCATTAAAACCTAATGAGATAGTAGAGGATGCAATTTGGGTGTTTGCTGAGGCATATGGGTTAAAGGACGAGGAAGAAAAAATATAATAAACCTAAGCCCAAGCCAAGGAAGTTGAATAAGATAAAGGAAATGAAGTTATTTTGGACCTAGTTCCAATAACACCTCTACATAAAAGGAAAGTAGAATTGGCATTGGTCCTAGTTGGGAGAAAGAGGCCCGAGTTGACCTTCATCCATCCCATGAGTGAATTTAAATTATTTAGTGATAAATACCCATTCATTGACCCATTATCCCTAAATGGTTTATTTATGGCAGAATATAAAATATTCCCACTTTGTCCCATTCTTGGGCCTTGACCCAAAAAATTAACATTGATGTTCAGGAAGAAATAAAGCCATGGATATTGAATTTGATGAAGGAGGAATAAGAGAGAAGGATAATTACCACAATAGGATCAAGTGGCACACAAATGGACACTCTAAGTACCTCAAGTAGAACAAATATGGAGGTCTCAAAACCTCCTAAGGTTACAAAGTCATCTACCACAGTGTAATTCACCAAGAAAACCATTATTAGAGGTGAGGAATTCACCTTTCAGAAGGTTGAGCTATTTGTAGGCTTACCACCAATTAGAGGATAAAATCTTGGTGAACACCCCATCCATGAGGAGGATATAGAAGGATTTACTGAGAATTATTTAGCTCATATCAAAGTAGGCATTAGGGGTATGAAATAAAAGATACACAACTTGGAGAAGTAAAAATATAACCTAGAGGTAATGGTTGTATTATCATTTCGTAAGTCCATAATAAATATGTTTGAAGCATCCTTATTTAACATGTTTAACTCTTTGAAGTCAATAAAATTGAGGCAAGATTCATTAAGCTAGAAGAGTGGGATAACCAAAGGATTGATGACCTAGTGGCAAGATGTAGAGGACAAGATAAGGGATCTTATCAATATACTGATTAAGGATAGAATTCCTAAATTCAAAACCATTAGCCTAGCCCCCTTAAATGCAATATTAGGGATAGTGGTTGATAAGATCCAAAGTTTAAGTTCTTGGTCAAAAGGCTTTGATATCCTCCTAAGGGATGATGAGGAGTTAATAGCTAGAGTCAAGTGACTCCTTGGCACCATGTTAGCTAACCCTACAAAGTCTACTTCCTCGGGTATCATTGATGATGAAGAGTATAAGCATAGGGTCACTCTCGTGATGCATGAAGTGTTGAGTAAAATTGAAGGCTAATATGGTAGTGACAATAATAGAATTATGGGCATGATCTTCACTATTAAGGAAAAGATTGTAGAACTAGGAACATCAAGGAAGCTATGGCAAGAGATGATAGAGATTTTGATGATTTAGCTAACCAAGAGGATGTTTTTCTCTTAAAACTAGCTAGTGATTTAGAGCTTGTCAAAGAACAACATCAAAGGACTATGGAGCTTCTCTAAGAGTAACAAGGGATCCCTTCAGCAATAGGCCCACTAGTTAATTAATATTCCATTTTGTAAAATAATTTTAATATTTAAACAAGGAATACTCTTTTGTGAAGGCATATTCTAGTTTGTTAGCATATTTGCATATAGGTCAACCCATTTACAAATCACAAATGTATTCTAGAACTTTAAAGGACATATATCCTTATATTTGTACATGTATAATCTTATGATTGACTAGTATACTACCTTGGTTTTATATAAAAGGAATTATTACCATTTTGTAAAGGGAGGGAGTTTTGAGCAAATTTTTTATACTTTGGAGCAATTAATATAAATGAGGAATACTGAAAAGTTTGTCCAAGTTTGTTTGTGTTAATTGTTTCATGAATTCTCTCTCAATTTCTTGTTCCAAGTCTTGAATTTCAATGGTTTCCATGAATTTTTAATTTGAATCTTTGATACAAGGTTGCTAATTTGTGCTTACACTAGATTAGTTGAATGATCTTGAATTTTTTTATTTCATTTGTTCAACATTAGGATGTACAAATGCTATTTAAATGTAGTAAAAAATCTTTAAAGTAAATTTAGTTCTTACTTGTACTTATTCATATTATCCTTAGAAGTTTTCATGGTGTATAGTGAGATCTAATATTATGTTATTTTTCATTATATACTGGTGAAATTCATGTTCATTTGTAATTGAAACTTTGTCATGATGTTTAAGTCAAGGATTAGAAATCACATATTCTCTTTCTACCCTACCCTTCTCTTTTGCTTATTTTTAACTAAATCACTGTAGCTAAGATCTCATTGTAAATATTCACTTATATTAGTATCTAGTGTAGATATGATAACTCACTAATATCAACATATATACTTCAAAATTCACAAGGACCATAGTGGTTCCCAACCACCAATCAATATAGATTTGTGGAATAGTTTGATTTTATCTACCTCTATTTCACCATGGGTAACTATATTACCAAAAACTTGTTACTCATGCCATGAATTCCTAGAATTATAAAATGAGAAGTGTTCTTAAACACTAAGAGAACCTATGATACACATAGAGGCATCAATAGGAGCAACACCACTAGTGCTAGGAGGGCATGAACTTATTGAATCTTCGATAATCTTAATTTGATTTGGTCTAAGATTGGTGTTATCTTTGCACTTTTGCATAATTATTTACTTAGAAGAGTGAAGATCAATGATGTTTTTTTATCTTTGACCCATATTTGTGCTTCCTTTAGATAAAAATCAAATATCTTTGATGTTGGATGCTTAATTATGGTAAAGATACCTTAAGATCTAAGGATCCATAGTATTTGAGGTTAGAATAGCTTGTTTTGATCAAATATTGGTGTATCTTTCACAGAGATGGGATCATTTAAGCATTATAATTACAAATATAAGACATATTTGTATAATTGGACACATCTTTTAGCTATCTTAGTTAAAATTTGATACCCTTTATTATTATTTATATGTTTATTTGCAAAATTAGCTTAATGTGCAAATCTAAATCTTGTTCTTTATAAAGGTTAGTTTGACACATCATATTTCAAATAAGATCTAAATTTATCAAGATGGAATTGCCAAGGATCTAGATAAGAACACACTCTAAAAAGAGAGAGACTCTACTTGAGTTGGAAATCCATAGGAGAGCTAGAAGGGACAAAGGTAGATGCAGTCATTCAAAGTATTTTCCAACTTTACCACTCCAAATTATTCCTATGTTCAACCTTCATCAAGGTATGGCTCAGTTGGGAAGTTATCCCATCAATGTATAAGGTGCAATTCATGACCTCCCATGCAATCTTGAAAAGTATTTGCCAAATTTTAGTCCTAATGTTATTGTAATAGTAGAAGAACATGTTAAAGAATTTAAGGATGTACTAAGATTGTTAAATATAGTTCATGAGTATGTAGTATGTATGTTGTTACCTTTTACATTTAAATATGTTGTATATGAGTGGTTTCTAAATTTGCCTGATGATTACATCACCACATGGGATGAGTTTAATAACATCTTCATTGACAAATTTGGTAAGATAATCATCCCCTATGTCCCATACCAACAATTTACCACCCTAAAAAGGGATGATACTAAACCCATAATATCTTTCAATACTACGATCAAAAATATGTATAACATAACTATTGACCCCTATAAACCTGATCATGGATTGGATTTGGAAATCTATAAAGATGCTCTTGATCCCATGACTTCAGTATTCATAAAGAGGGTTATAGGTCCAATGAAAACACTAGATTTATCTTATGCTAAGGCTATGATCATAAATGCCTGAATGCAACCCCAAGGATAGATGGCCTATTTTGTTCCTAATGTCAAACCACATATGCCTACCTTGAATGCCTTTCACAATAATAACTAAAATTTGCCTGCTCTCAACCAGATTCCAAATTTGAACCAATTAACTCTAAAACATGTTGCTCCTAGCTAGAATTTGGGGTTCTTAAACCAACCTAATAATAATGTATTTAATGTAACTAATAAAAGGACCTTGATACCAGCCATTAGTACTTAATAACAACTAGGTTCATAATTTAAAACTTCTAAAATTGAGAATGATTCCATTATAAAAATGGTCTAGAAATTGAGCACTGACTTCCTTAAGCTTCAAAAACAAGTTGACAATATTAGAGAAAAGTTTGGTAGAAACTTCTCTTTTAAAAGGTTCAATAGACCCAATAATAGGTTTAATAATGATAGTTTCCATAATAATAATAATTATCCCTCTCCTAAAAATAAGACTATGGATATTAACCTCATTGACATTGCTTTGCCTGATTATTGTAAAGTCCATTATACTACTAAGAATTGTGAGATTGATTGCATTAAATTTTGTAAAGCTTTTGAGGAATTCCAAGAAGATTTGGATACTTTTGAGGTACTGCCTAACAAAAATAATGATGTGGGTACTTTAGGATCCAAGACTATTGACTAGACTTTCATGATAGAGATATTTGATTTCCCCTTATAAGAAGACAATGAGCTTGATGATGTCTTTGAAGAAGTTCATGCTTTACAACAATTCTTAAAAAAGACATATCCTCTAAAGAATAGAGAATAGAGGTAGTCTTTGACCACTTATACTCCCTCAAATAACTTTGGTACTCCTTTAGATACCACCTTAGATAATAATCCAAAACCTCCAAAGGGAAATAATCCTAAACCTAGTGTTGATGCTTTTAATTCTTCCAATAAGAATGGTTATAACATTGTAAAGTATGTGAATAAAATAAAATCTAACATCACCTTGCACATATTGACACAAATCATAGAATAGAGGGATCTATTACTATAATCCTTGTCCAAGAAGTCTAGAAAAATGTCCAAGACTGATAATGCCAATGTAGCCATGTATAAAGCTAAAATAGAGTCCCCACCCTTCTTACTTATAGTTATAATGTTTGGTAAAAACTTACATAACTATTTTTTGGATTCTTGTTCCTCTATAAATATCATTCTTGTAGGTGTTTGTAAGTATCTTAGTTTGACCCCCATTAAGTTTGATAGGGTTGTCACCTAATTAGTTAAGTCTAGGGTTAAGATGGTTGGAGAATTGTTAAATGTCCACATACAATTAGCTTCTGAGCTAAGGGTTTAATAATTTATATATATCCAAGTGGTAGATATCCCTGATACATATGAACTACTCTTGAGTAAAGAGTGGATAAAGTATTTGAATGGATATATGTCCACTGATTATTGACACCTATGTTTACCTTAGAAGGGGGTTCCCAACCAAATTAGAGTTGAAAGACATCTAAGGATGAAGTAGATGATCATTGAGTATAATGTTATCAATGAAAGGGTCAACATAATTGATTCAAATTTTGGGGTTTTCACCTTAGAAACTACCAAAGTTTTTAATCCTAAAACTTATAATGTTTTGCCTAGGCTATGGAAGTTGAATTTTGATGGGGCTAAGTGTAAGGTTAGATCTAGAGTTGGTATTGGTATAACTGACCCTATTGGTAAGAAATAGCATGGATTTTATAGACTCCAGTTTATTTGCACTAATAAACTTGTAGAATATGAATCCCTCATCTTAGGTCTACAATTTTCCATAAAAAACAAGATCAAGGAACTACTAGTCTATGGTGAATTAGAACTATTAGTGAACCAAGTGAGAAACAAGTATCAATGCAAACTATCATACCTTAAGAGGTATAAATTTAAAGTCTAGGATATAGTGTAATCTT
The DNA here is from genome assembly GCA_037957365.1 of Torreya grandis. Taxonomy (NCBI): domain Eukaryota; kingdom Viridiplantae; phylum Streptophyta; class Pinopsida; order Cupressales; family Taxaceae; genus Torreya; species Torreya grandis. Next base: position 2,053,821 of record JARHVA010001561.1, on the reverse strand, counting down.
TTGATGCCTTCGATATTATCTCTATCCCAAGGTAAGAAAATAAAGTTGTTGATGAGCTTACCTCTACTATAGCTAACCTCATGCCTGACCAAGATTCACCCAAATTTAGTATTGAGCTCATACCTTTCCCTTCTATCCAAGATAATGTGAATCATCCATAGGTCTTTAGTGATGACTAAAAAATCTTGAACTTCATGACTATCTCTAGAGTAATTGAAGCTCAGATCATTGATGAGGTTGATGATAATGATTTTAGAGAAGGCAAGTTTAATGGCAAAGTCATTTAGCTGAATGAAAAAAAGATCCCTAAAGGGATGATTGCATTGGAAAGATTTCTTTATCAAGATAAGATAGATGAAGCTTCTAAGGTTACTAAATTAAGTGGGAAGGATTACAATGCAAATGATGTTGGAACTCAAGATCAACCTTAGCTAGTTAACATTAGAAAATCATGTACTAATGTTGAAAATAGGAGAGCCAAAGATTTGTTAACAAAGTAAAAAGATTTCATAGCTTGGTCTTATTATGACTTGAATATTTTTGATCCAAGAGTCATCACCCATTCTATACCTCTTAAATAAAGTTGTAAGCCCTTTAGGTAGAATCCAAGGCTTGTGAACCCTATCTTAGAATGCATGATCTTCAAAGAGGTCAAGAGGTTGTTAAATTCCAAGATTGTATTTCTCATTTGGCACTCTACCTAGGTGGATAATTTGGTGCCAGTCCAAAAGAAGAATGGTGAAATTATATTGTGTATTGACTTTAGAATCTGAATAAATCATCTAAAAAGGAAAATTATCCTCTTTCGTCTCTTGAATATGTAATACAAATTGTTTTAGGTTTGGCCATGATTTCATTTTTTATGGTTTTTTATGGTATAATCAAGTGCTAGTTGACAAAGAAGATAGGATGAATACAACATTCAAAACTAAGTAGGGCACCTTTGCATACAATAGGATGCCTTTTAGACTAATAAATACAAGAGCCACTTTTCAAAGAGACATGGACCATGCCTTTCAAGGCTTGATTGGTAAGTGTATCATAATCTACATGGATGATCTAACTATTTTCTCTAAAAATAGGGAAGATCATTTCATGCATTTACAACAAGTATTTGAAAGGTACAGAAGGTATAGAATCTCCCTTAACCCTAAGAAGATAATTTTTTATGTCATTAAAGGCAAACCATTAGGCCATGTTATCACTAAAGATGGAATTTACATAAACCTTGAAAGAGTGTAGTCTATATCTAAGATAAAGCCTCCTAATATTAAAAAAGAATTGAAATCATTTTCTGGGAAAATAAACTTTATAAGAAATTTCATTTATGGCTTTGTAGATATTTTCAAAACATTAAATGATAATGATAAATAAGGATGATAAAGTCTCATGAAATGAGGAATCCAAAAAGGCCTTCGAGGACATCAAAAGTGTAATCAACCAAGCTCCAGTCTTGATAAGTCTGGACTTTTCAAAGGACTTCTACCTCTACTATTTCTCATTTGATCATACTATTATTGCTATTTTAACTCAAAAATAGAATGATCAAGCCATTCAATTACTTTTATGAGTACTCATTTGAAGAATTTTAAGTTAAAATATCTTTTAATTGATAAACAAGCCTTTACATTAGTTAAATCTATTAATAAATTTAGGTACTACATTCTTAGGAACAAAGTGCATTCCATTTTGCAAGATCTAGCCACTAAGATAACACTAAGCCAATGTGAACTTAGAGAGTGAAGAGGTAAGTGGATGTTTGTTCTTTAGGAATATGACATAGAAATGAAAAGTATAAAACTAGTAAGGTGTCAAGGTCTAATCTAAATGATTGTCAATACCATCCCTATGCTGAGTATTATGCAAGTTGATCAACAAAGCTTCCAAGCTAATGAATGGTATGACTCCATTTTTCACTTGATAATTAATGGCACTTGTCTTGTAAGGATAACCAGGGAGTAGAGAATATCTTAAGACTCAAGGCATATCATTACCTCATCAAAAATGAAGTCCTATACTAAAAAAACTTTGAAGGAGTATATTTGATGTGTATTTCCAAGCAAGAAGCTATTGAGGTAATGAGCACTTTTCATGAAAATATGGGAAGTGAGAATCCATATAAGAAAACTATAACTCAAAAGATCCTCAAGGCTGGATACTATTGGCCCACCATCTTCAACGATGCTCATAGGCATGTAAGAGAATGTCATTCATGTTAGATATTCATCACAAAAGAGTCAAACGTAGAAATTCCTTTATAATTAGTCATGAATGTCAAACCCTTTTGTCATGTCCCCTTTTTAGTTGACATGTTCAGAGTTGATGGTTAGCCTATTATACGACCCTCGTAGGTTGATAAGATGGATAGAGGGTCATAATGGAGCTTGGCTTGGCTTCGATTAGCAAAATTTCTACAGTTGGTTTTCATTCAAGCTCTTTCAGACAAGTTTGTCTGAGCTCCTATTATTTAGGGACTTCTGACATGTAGTAGAGCACCCTTATTTTGGTATGGTCATGTGTAAAATTACATCCTGATTCACCAGCTTCAGTCGGTTCAAGGATCAGACATGTATTAAGGGAGATATTAATATTTGATTGATTTAATTAAATATTAATTATTTGGTCTAATTTAAGAAACCCTAATTCTAATTTAAGAAACCCTAATTAGGGCAAGCATACCTTTTTGAGGGTATAAGGGTTTCTCATGGGAGAGAGTTGGAATTATTATGAGATTATGATTATTGATTTTAGCTAAGAATTCTTCTGAGAAGACTGAGCCAAGGGTTCCAAGATTCCATTTGCATTGGAGAACGTCCACTCTTCAGTGTGTGTGATTCAGAGGCTATGAGATATCAGCTAATTTATTGCCAAGTTGAGAGATAATTTCACATAGAAGTTATCACAGGTATTTATAGAGATTTATTTTATTAGGTTTTTGATTCAGGGTTTTGATTCAGATATTACACAGATAAAGATCTTTTGTATTAGAACTATATATCTTGAGATTAGGGGTCCAACAAATAGGGTGTGCTATATTGGCAGCCATACAAAGTCCATATATATCTGTGTAAATTTGTACCATTCTACATCAGGCCAGAAAGCACCACAGGAAGCATAGAGATTGACATCGATAGTTTAGTGACTGACATTGGTTAACTCAGAGACCGACATCGACAGGCAGAGACTGACAGCAACTAACATCGGTTGACCCTCTCACTGATGTCGGTAGGATAATGACACTAGGAAACTGATGGTGGTAGTATAACTGACGTTGGCGACTATGTTTTGACACAGTAGGCCAAGACGTACCAGATTCAGGTTTTATTCCCAGTTTGCAGAATACTTAGGTTATTAAGACCTTATTTGAATATTATTTTATATGCATGATAGAGGACATCTATTGTAATCATCTGAGTGAATAAATAAAAGATTATACTGTGATTTATTTATCTATTTGGAGATATTTTACATGAATAAAGATAAACAATTCAATAATATTCAATTTTAGATTTCAAGGGAAATAGGGGATATTATAGTGGTATCAGAGCTTTTGTCTTTCTATAGTCCCTATTGGTTGGGGATATTATAGTGGTATTAGAGCTAAATCTTACCATCTTGAGGGTTTAGAGATCTCATGCAGCCACAAGAGTTGGAGCCACACAGGTATAATACACGTAGTAGAGCTTTGCTTGAAGGCACTCAAGTTTTATAATAACAGCTGGAAGACATGGGTGACAATATGGACAAGACCCATATTCCTCACCATCTTAGGGATCAAGATGATGTAGAGGTGTTACTTACTCTCAGAGAACTATGAGAAGGGCAAAGGTGGAATAATGAAGTATTACAGTAGTTGGCAGAAGCCTTGCCGAGATTGGGTACTCTGAGGAGACATTCACCACATTGTGATGATGTCAAGAGTGATGTAGGATCATAGAGAGCCCTTAGGACTGCTTCTTGTATAGTTGACAGGCCTACTAAGCCTACCTTTGTGAGGCAGGTAGCCGATGAGGTGATAGCAGGTGAGGAGCATGAGGAGTTATTTGTAGACACACTTATGGTAGTGAATGATGAGTGGGAGTTATTATCACCTGAGGTCAGAGAGATGATTAATTTTGACTGATTCATCACACAGAAGAGAGAACATAACCAAGGTTGACAGAATGGGAGACCTAGACACTAGAACAATGATTTAAAGCATGCTACGAGCAAGCTCACACTAGCGATGTTTGATGGTAGTGGTAAGGTGATAGCATAGGCCTGGATTAGTAAGCTAGACACATTTCTCACATTGCATCTGATGGTTGAGGGAAATGCTATCAGATATGTGACACTGCATCTTGAGGGAGTAGCTCATGATTGGTGGCACCACGTGATGGTGACACTCCATCATGATCGGATCACATATTATCAAGAGTTTATGGATAGACTCGTGGAGCATTTTGATAGGAGGGATCTGAAATCCTATTTTTGAGAGTTGGCATAGTTGTGCTAGAGTGGCAGTTTAGAGTCTTACATTGGTGACTTCCAAAAGTTATCAGTCATGGTTCCTGACATTTTAAAGAGGTGACTTGTAGTACTCTTCATGGAGGGATTGAGAGAACCATTGAGAGGTTGGATCAAAGGCTTTGATCCCCCTTCATTATAGGTAGCTATGAAGAAGGCATGTAGTATGGAGATGGCAGCCCCATCTAGTAAATTTAACTCCAAAGGTACTTCTTCACCCAGGGACCATAAGTGCTCCAACATAGATAGAGAGGGATTAGATTTCAGTAAAGAAAAATTAGGTGTTAAGAATGATTTAAAGGCCAACCCAACAGCACCACCTTTGGAATGAGAGGCTCTTAATGATCTACACAAGAAAAAGCTTTGCTTCTACTGCAAAGGTCCATATGATGCCAATCACGATTGTCCTTTAAGGCCTAAGGGCAAGGCAAATCATGTGATGTGGGCGTATTATGAGGATTTGGAATCAAAAGATTTTGAACAACAGGATAGTTCTAAGGAGGCAGAGGCTTCAGAGCCTAAGGCAGAGGTAGATTTAGAGCTTCACATACAGGAGGCATGCCTATCCAGCATTCAATCAGATGATTCATTCAGACTCCATGGAGTTTTGGCAGGACAGAAGGTCATCACCCTTCTTGATACAGGGGACACATAATTTTATATATGCTAGATTTGTGGAGAAGCATAGACTCACTACTGAAGATTTCGAAGGCATTAGAGTTAAGGTGGTCGATAGTCACACTCTTAGGTGTGAGCGAATGCTTAGAGACCTCCCATTATGCTTGAACAACTATGAATTCAAGGCTGATTATTATGTGGTAAACATGGGGAATATAGAATTAGTCTTGGGTATGAAGTGGCTTCATTCATTTGAGGAAGTCAGTCTTCGTCTCAAGGACATGGAGGTTCATTTTGATGTTGGTGGGAAGACACATATTATTAATGCAATATGGGGCAGCAGCTTCAAACATATGTTTTTTCATCGGATGGTGAGACTCATACCACACGATATGGGAGAGTGCGCTGCTAAGTGCACATTGGCACCAATACAGGAGAAACATGTGGATGAGTCTTGTCTTAAGGTGAGTACAGTTTAAGAGGTAGCACATGTGGTAGGCACTTAGCTTTCTTCTATAGTTGAGTCACATGTTGATATGAGTATGTCTAGCATTCACACTCTAGATTTAGTGATTGTAGTGGGTACATGAGACAGCTGCATAGAGTTAGTTGGTATTGTTCACATTTTTTAGACAATATTGCAGGAGCTTGTGATGATTGTCAGAAGCATAGATCATGATTACATATGGGATCTAGGTGGATTGATTGGTTTATCATTCAGTGATTGCTTGAGGGCAAGCAATTTCAGGAGGGGTGGATTGCCATGTCCCCTTTTTAGTTGACATGTTCAAAGTTGATGGTTAGCTTACTATACGACCCTCGTAGGCTGATAGGATGGATAGAGGGTCATAATGGAGCTTGGCTTTGATTAGCAGAATTTCTATAGTTGGTTTTCATTCAGGCTCTTTTAAACAAGTTTGCCTGAGCTCCTATTACTTAGGGACTTTTGACATGCAGTAGAGCACCCTTATTTTGGTATGGTCATGTGCAGAATTACATCTTTATTCACCAGCTTCAGTCGGTTCAAGGATCAGACATGTATTAAGGGAGATATTAATATTTGATTGATTTAATTAAATATTAATTATTTGGTCTAATTTAAGAAACCCTAATTCTAATTTAAGAAACCCTAATTAGGGCAAGCATACATTTTTGAGGGTATAAGGGTTTCTCATGGGAGAGCGTTGGAATTATTATGAGATTATGATTATTGATTTTTGCTAAGAATTCTTCTGAGAAGACTGAGCCAAGGGTTCCAAGATTCCATTTGCATTGGAGAACGTCAACTCTTCAGTGTGTGCAATTCAGAGGCTATGAGATATCAGCTGATTTATTGCTAGGTTGAGAGATAACTTCACACAGAAGTTATCACAGGTATTTATAGAGATTTATTTTATTAGGTTTTTGATTTAGGGTTTTGATTCAGATATTGCACAGATAAAGATCTTCTATATTAGAACTATATATCTTGAGATCACAGGTCTAGAAAATAGGGTGTATTATATTGGCAGCCGTATGAAGTCCGTACAGATCCATGCAAATCCGTACCATTCTGCATCAGGCTGGAAAGCACCATGGGAAGCCCAGAGACCAACATCGACAGTCCAGTGACTGACATCGATCGACTTAGAGAACAATGACTGACATCAGCTGACCCTCTCACCGATGTTGGTAGGATAACGACACCAAGAAACTGACGACATCATTATAATTGATGTCAGTGACTGTGTTTTGACACAGCAGGTTGAGACGTACCAGATTCAAGTTTTATTCCTAGTTTGCAAAATACTCAGGTTATTAAGACCTTATTTGAATATTATTTTATATGCATGATAGAGGACATCTATTGTAATCATCTAAGTGAATAAATAAAATATTATACTGTGATTTATTTATCTATTTAGAGATATTTTGCATGAATAAAGATAAGCAATTCAATAATATTTAGTTTTAGATTTCAAGGGAAACAGGGGATATTACAGTGGTATCAGAGCTTTGTCTTTCTATAGTCCCTATTGGTTGGGGATATTACACCTTTACCCAGTGGAGATTGGAATTTTTAAGGGTAATCAACTCAAAATCATTAGAATGTCCCAAATATGTTTTGATAGCCATTGATTATTGCAAAAGGTGGATTGAGGTAGTAACCACAAAACAATGCAGAATAGAAGAAGTGTTCAAGTTTATAGAGAACATATGCACTAAATTTGGAACTCTAGTCTCTTTGGTATGTGATAATGGGTAAGCATTCACATACATAGAGATGATAGAATCTAGATATGACAATAATATTATTCTATGGTTTTTATCTAACCATTATCCTCAAGGTAATAGAGTATCTAAGTCAACAAATAAATTTTTTATGAAAGCCACTAAGAAGTCTGTTGTAGAAAAACCCAAAACATGGCATAAAATTTTCAAGTATGCCCTTTGGAAAAATATAATAAGAGGTAATCCAACTCTTAAATCATCTCCTTTCTTGTTGGTATATGTTCAGGAGCCCATATTCCCCCTCACACTTAATATGACAACCTACAAGTTTATGCAAGAGTATATGGAGGAGGATCAAGAATTTTCAAAATCAAGGTTATTAGACATTATTCAAATATAATATTCATGAGAGAAGGATTTTTATAACTTTTACAGGCACCAAACTACAATCAAAAGGTGGTTTGACAAGAGATCAAAGATCAAGGTGTTCAGACAAGGAGACCTAGTTCTTATTTAGGATAAAGCATCTGAGCCTAAGGGAAAACATGGTAAGTTCACACCTCTATGGATTGGCCCCATTCATATTGCACATACAATTGGAGATAAAAAATTTAGACTCAAATATCTACAAGGAGCAAAGTTCACACTACCCACCAATAGATAGTATCTCAAGCACTAATTTGTTGGAACTACTTCTGGGGTCTTCATGTAATATATCTGTAAGATAATTATAGTTAGGGTAGGTAGGCTAGTTAGTTTCCTTCAAATTATTTCCTTCATGTCCCTTGTTTGTACATAAGCATGCATATATTTTTTTTCTTCCCTTTTGCTTCCTACTTTGTTATTTTATGTTGTGTGTTTGTTTCTTACTTCTAATAAGTCCTTTTAGACAACCCTTAGCTCAAAGTTCCTTGGTTTGATTAAAACTCCTAATTCAAAAATGTTGGTATGAACCTCATACATATGTTGACCATGGATTCAAGATAAGAGCTTGATGTTCTGATTTGAAAAAACTAGTAAAGACCTATGGATAGGTTAACCATCCCATAAGACCTTAAACATTGTCTTGACTTGAACCTAGTTTTAAGAAAAATTACACATGTGGAATGAAATCTCAATATATTAAGGTATAAGCATGCTTGAAATTAATAAAAATCCTTTCTTGGGACAAAGGTTGCAACCATAAATGATTATCCAAGGATCAAACACTTGACCAAATCCTTAAACCTGGCTACCTTGGTTCCCAACCTTTGTTGAAAGCCTAAAAGACCCAAACTTATAAAAAATAAGAATTTATTGCAAAATCAAAATCTTTTCAAGCAAAGGTGATTATGGTAATCTCCATAGGGATATGGACACATGGTTGATAGTGGAGTAAGGACATGAGTGGAGCCAAAGGCATCTCTATTGGGGCTATGGACACCTAGCTAGTAACAAAGCAATGTCCAAGCCTTCCCTAAATTAGAATCATGGTTCTTAATAAATATCTAAACATGCTTCAAGTCATTGTTAATGACTAAAGATATGAAATATAGAAGTTGTCCCCTAAATCCCATGGTAAATGGTAAGTAAAATCAAAGCACACACAAAGCATGGCCATGTATTGATGTTTGATCCTAATTATTCACATGTAAGGTTTGTTTCAACCATGAACTGATCTTGATAATCACATTGGTTAAATAGATTGGATGACCTAGTTGTTTTTCTTAACTAGGGTCTCTAAGTTCTAACATATTTCTATCTTCCCCCAAAAGTCACCATTTTTTGAGGTCAACATACCCCCATTTCTAAAAAATAGGGACCCTTGGGATTATTTTGAACCTTATCACTGAAACTTGATATCCTGCACTTTCTTGGAATTTGAAGATTAACCCATTTGATGAAACTAGATCATTTTTTTCATAATCTTATGTGAAATTTGCATAATATTTCTAACAGTTGACTATCATGTCTTAAGATACAAGTTCCATGGAGTTCCTTTTAATGGATCATACTAGGATTTTCATATATTATTTCTATCCAGGATTTGATAGCCTTTGATCTAAAAAATTTCATAGTTGGATTCATGTAATGAAACCCTCCTTTTAGCAAACCCTAACCTAGACCCTCAATTCAAATTCAAATTAGGTGGGAACAAATTCAATGAGAATGTTTTAAATTAACTTTGGACTTAAAAATAATTTTTATGCCAAGGCTTGGTCCTATTTTTCAACACAACCAAACCTTAGCTTAAAAATCATGCTCTATCCCCTTTTGTTTTCCCTTTTTCATTCCCTATGCTTTTATCATGGTCTGATGTTTATGTTTGTAGGGTATTTTATTTTAACATGGTCCCCTTTGTTATAAACTTAGCTTAAAATCCTAACCCTAAGGCCCCATTTGTATTTATCAGCATGAACAAGACCTTAGTCTTAAGGCTTTAGCCTAAGTTCCTAATTACACAAGTCTTAATTTAATCCCCTAGCTCCTTTTCCAATCTGATAGTCCACATTTCATCATGAGAAATAATCTAATAGATCAAAACAGCCTAAAAAATTTAAGGTTTTGATCCATCATACCAATCAAATGTAATTAGCTAGATCAAAATCTATGATTTGTGCTTAAGCGAGACCAAGGATCTGATGGCACGAAGCCATCACTAAAGTTAAAGGGCCCCTTATCACATATAAACTTAGCCTAAGTTTTAGCCTAAGGTCTAATTGTATTTATTAATACAATAAAACCTTATGATAAAAACTTATGTTAAGAGTAAGTATCTATATCTTTATTGGATAGACCATGCTTCATCATGAAGACTAATCATATTGAGTGAATGCAATGCTAAAAAGTTAAAAGACCAAGAAGCCCTATGGAGTCACCATGTGGCACTCCTATATTTGAGGCTTAGTAATAAAGGGTCCCACACATTAAACTAAACCAATGGCATGTATGTTCATGTATCGTGATCAATGGTCCATGCCTCATCATGGAGATTTATCCAATGGAGCATGTCAAATCTAAGGTCCATGGACCAAAAGAGTTTTATGAGCTTAAAATTTACTTTCTTATGACCATTATTTGACATCACGAGGCCATCATTTATGTCGATGATATCATTAAATTTAAACCCATGAAACCTAATGATCTACTAACTTGGATTTGATGTAATCACAATTATCATTTAATATCTCCAAGGCCATCATTGACATCCATGAAAGCATCAAATTTAAGCTAATCAACCATTTTTATTAGACACAGAGATACACTCTAAAAATGTTATTAAAACCTTATGGATTGCATTGTAGATCAATATGACACATCAAAATATGTTCAAATGTTTAGGATATTTGAATTTCCAATGATAAAATGGCCTCATGATCTACATATTTGTAGACATAGTTATAATCTAAGTCTATTTCCTAAGGTTATAATTATATTTATTTGAATGAAATAAACCTTAGGCTAGAGACTTATATTAAATCTTATTTTAAAATTTTCTTGTGGAATAATACTTATCTCAAATGCTTTTAACCTAAGGTTTCATAATGTTTATTAACATGATGAAATCCTAGGTCAAACCCTAATAGTTGGTCCTTTTATCATTTGGCTCCCCACTTTGGACATGTTCTAAGAGCTTAGCATAATCATCTTATCCTAAAGTATATGGTGTGTTTATTAACACCAAATAAACCTTAGCGTAAGACATTTATCCTAGGTCCCCTTTATATATATTTTGAAAGCTTGGTCTAAAATAATTTAGACTAAATTTTATAACGTGTTTATTAAACATGAAATAAACCTTAGCCTAAACTATTTAAGCCTAAGTCCATTCTTTTATCATGACACTAATTAAAGTTATCTCCATTTTATAGGATCAATGACTGACACTTCATTACAAAGGTTGATTGAATGGATCAAAAGACCTTATTAATCTAAGGCATTTAATCCATCTAACCAATCACATGTATTTATTCAGATCAAGATCAATGGTTCGCACTTGCTTGTGAGAGGATGATCGGATGGAGAATAACTAATGAAGAATTTTCAATTAGACCCAAAGGCCCATGTAACCAACACGTGGTAAGAATGCACTCACTGCACATAATGAAAGGCCTAAAATGCTCACAAAGGTGCTAAATTTCACAACCACAAAGCCTGACATAAAAAAACCAATAATTCTCAAGCCTTGTGATCACAATCAATGGCTTGCATTGATCCATGAATAAATATCCAATGGAATAAAAGAAAAGTTAGATTTTCAAAAGACAATGGATAGTCCCTCAAATCATTTATAAAAAATACCATGAAATTTGTCAAATGGATGCCACATTGGTGCCACCTAAGCATAAATGATAAAATTGAAGATTTTATGTGCTTGAAAAGGTAAAGCTATAAAGACTTGGGTCTCAATAAAATTTGAGACATGAATGGGCCTAAGTCTAGATTGCCATCACCATTAAAGCTTCAAAAAATCCCTAGCATCAATAAAATCCCTAATTTAAACTCAAATTAATCACAATCAAATCAAGAAGAGATCAATTACGATATAAGTGAGAAAAAGTTAATTTAGAGACTACTTACAATTCATTTGGTAGGTATTTGAAACTTTCACAAACATTACACCTCATATACAATAACAAAAGGATGAAACTAAGATGTACTTAACCTCATATAATGAGGGGAAGGTTTTCAAAGACATAGACTTGGACACTACAGCTTTGAGCAATGGTAATAGGAATTGGTCCAAACTCTTTTGGACCATTGAGGAGATATAGGCTTTGACCAAGGAGGAATAAAGGAATGAAACCATCTTGAGGAGATACAATGACCTAGTTTCTATTCAAATGGCTAACCTACACTACATTACCACCAAGCTTGAGGTACTTCACTATATTGATTTCATTTCTCCTCTTTTTCGAGATTGTAAAATTGAGAATGATTGGATTGTGGATGCGCATACATTTAATAAAGTATATTACATTTCTCCCCTAGATTTTTAGACATACTATAGACTATGTATGCCATAAATAGAATTTCTCACCATCAAAAAATGGATTTGAGAGCACAATTTGAATGTAATCCTAGCCCCATGGCTGCTCATTGGGAACCAAGTTATCTAGGACCCCATAGGAAAATACCAATTATCTAATTCATGAAGGGAATTAGGATAATAATGACATTGTTGAATAGGTTATGTAAAGCCCCCTCTACCACTCATATTGACAAGATCTAGGTATCATATATCTACTTCATGATGGTGAAATGTCTCATTCCCCCACTAGGTGAGATGATTAACATCCACTTGAATTCCTAATTCATGACAATCAAGAAGAAAACAAGAAAACAATTTTACATCATGTTTTATTTGTTGGATGCCATTTTATCCTCCACCTAGATCCCAAATATCAAGAATTGGTCCCCTGATGGGAGACCTACTATCTCCCATCATTATTCCAAATTTCACATTTTCAAATATAGACAAAACATGCAGTTTATTTGTGATTATGTTTATCCATCCCTAGTGGAAGCCATCACAAAAAATCCTATGAGCAATGTTAGTCCATTTATTAAGAAATATGTGGAATTGATAGGGGACATATGGTTCTACCCTAGTTTCATAGTGATAAGGATTGAGAGGGCTTTGACACAATCCTTTAGGTTACCCATCTATGTACTAACCAAGATTGTAGAGGAAGAAGTATCTTACCAAATTATTAATAGTATAGTTTTATTTTGCAAGGAAAAGAGGAAAATCCTTCCCCATCCCTTTCCATTGATAATTATATGACTATTTTGCAAAATTGGGAGCAAGTGAATAAAATTTCCAAACATAAAGACTCCTTCACCTTGCAAAATGATGATATGAGACAATGGGATACTAATGGGGTGGTATCTAAGCATCTAAAATACAAAAACATAAATAAGACATATGATCACCATCTCAGTGTTCATGACCCATTCTACATTAGGGCCTCTAGTTTCCTAAAGGTATCAGCTAGATTAAAAAATCATAAGATCAAGTTGGAGCCTAGGTTGGTTAGGGGAGACGACAAGCCACCTGGTAAGATTTGGAAAATGGGGCCCATACAATATCATTCATTACTTAGACCATCCTCAAGGGCCCCTCTAGAGAAACCAATGCAACATCTGAAATAAAAAATAACATACGGACCTAAAAAATAAAAGCTGGAAGAGAGACCTAGGGAAGGATCATCTTCTACCCCTCTTGATAGACTAGAGTCTCCAATAAAGTTATTGGATATGGTTGCATTGGAACACAATGAGATAGTATAGGATGCACTTAGTGTGATTGTTGATGCATATGGGTTAGAGGATGAGGAAGAACAAATATAATAACTACCAAGCCTAGGTTGAGGAGGTTAAAAAAGATAAAGGAAAGGAAGTTGCTTTGGACTTGGTTCCAATAGCACCACCACACAAAAGTAAAGCATAATTGGCATTGGTACCAATTAGGAGAAAGAGGCCCAAGTTGACTTTCACCCATCCCATGAGTGAAATTAACTTATTTAGTGATGAATACCCAATTCATGGACCCATTATCCCTAAATGGTTTGTTTATGGGAAAATGCAAAATATTCCCACTTTGTCCCATTCTTGGGCCTTGATCCAAAAAAATAACATTGATGTTCATGAATAAATAAAGCCATATATATTGGATTCAATGAAGAAGGAAGAAGAGAGAAGGATAGTTACCACAATAGGATCAAGTGGCACACAAATGGACATTTTAGGTGCCACAAGTAGTACAAGGATAGAGGTCTTAAAAACTCCTAAGGTTACAGAGCCATCCACCATGGTGAAATTCAACCCTAAGACAATAAGATTGGAAAGAGTAAGAACTAATAAAACCATGGTTAGAGATTATAAATTCACCTTTCAAAAGGTTAATCTATTTGTAGGCTTAACTCCAATTAGAGGATAATAGCTTGGTGAACCCCCCATCCATGAAGAGGACATAGAAGGACCGGTTGAGGATCATTTAGATTAGATTAGAGCAGGCATCAAGGGTATGAAATAAAAGATACATAACTTGAAGAAGAAAAATGAGAACCTAGAGACAATGGCTATCCTATTAGTTCCTGAGGCCATAATAAAGATGTTTAAAGCATACTTATGTGACATGTTTGACTCCTTGAAGTCAATGAAACTAAGGTAGGATGCATTAAGCCAATAGAGTGACATAGCTAAAGGATTAATGACCTAATGGCAAGATATAGAGGAAAAGGTAAGGGATCTTATCAATTTATTGATTAAGGATATAATTCTTAAATTCAAAACCATTAGCCTAGCCCACTTAAGTGTAATATTAGGGATAGTGGTTGATAAGATATAGAGTTTAATTTCTTGGTCAAATGGCCTGGATAGAATCCTAAGGTATGATGAGGAGATAATAACTACATTTAAGAAAATCCTTGGCACCATGCTGGATAACCCTATGAATTCTACTTCTTTAGGCATCATTTATGATGAAGAGCATAAGCACAGGGTCATTATAGTGATGTAGGAAGTGTAGTATAAAAGCTAGGGCCAATCTGGTAGTGACAAAAATAGAATTATGGGCATGATCTTCACTATCGAGGAAAAGATTTTAGAAGTCAAGAGAATCAAAGAAGTTATGGTAAGAGATGATAGATATTTTGATGATTTATCTTACCAAGAGGATGTCTATCTCTTAAAACCAGCTATTGATTTGGATCTTGTCAAAGAGAAACATCAAAGAGCTATGGAGCTTCTCCAAGATCAACAAGGGATCCTTTTTGAAATGGGCCCACTAATTAATTAATATTCCATTTTGTAAAAGCATTGTAATATTTCAATGAAGAATATTATTTTGTAAAGGAATATGCTAGTTTGTTAGCATATTTGCCTATAGGTTAGCCTATTTGGGAAAGAAAAATGTATTATATAACTATAAAGAAGTATAATTGTCCTTATCTTTGTACATGTGTAATCTTATGACTGATTGGTATACTACCTTGGTCTTCTATAAAAGGTAATATTATTATTTTGTAAAGGGAAGGAGTTTTGAGCAAAACTTGTATACTTTGGAGAAATTAATATAAATAAGTAATATTAAAAAATTTGTCTGAGTTTTTTTATGTCAATTATTTCATGACTTCTCTCTCAATTTCTTCTTCCAAGTCTTTAATTTGAATGGTTTCCATGAATTTTGAGTTTGCATCCTTGATACAGGGTTGCTAATTTTTTATTATGATAGATTAGTTGAATGATATTGAATTTTCTTCATTTCATTTGTTCTTCATTAGGATGTGTAAATGATATTTAACTGTAGTAACAAATACTTCAATTAAATTTAGTTCTTACTTGTACTTCTTCATATTATCCTTAGAAGTTTTCCTAGTGTATCATGAGATTTGAGCTTATGCTACTTTGCATTATATATTGGTTAAATGCATGTTCATTTGTAATTGAAACTTTTTCATGATGTTTAATTCAAATATCAGCAATCACATATTCTCTTTCTACCCTTCCCTTCTCTTTCGATTATTTTTAATAAAATCACTTTAGCTTATATCTCATTGTAAATATTCACTTAGCTTAGTCTCTAATGTAGATATTTGATCATAACTCACTAAGATCAACATATATACTTAAAAATTCACAACGACCATTGTGTTTCCCAACCACCAATCAATATAAATTTGTGGAATAGTTTGATTTTCTCTACCTCTATTTCACCACGAGTAACTAGATTACCAAAAACCTTATACTCATGCCATGAATTCCAAAAATTATAAAAGGAGAAGTTTTATTAAACACTAAGAGAACTTGTGATACACATAGAGGCATCAATATAATATACATTATGAATAGAGGACAAATAAGGACTAATGGCAATAAAACCCCTTATGAATTGTGGAAAGGTAGAATTGCTAATGTAGAACACTTTAGAGTGTTTGGAAGTAAATGCCTCATTAAAAGAGATGAGGAAGACTTAGGTAAGTTTGATTATCGGTTTGATGAAGGTATATTCTTGGGATACTCATCAGTGAGATCATGATATAGATGCTATAATAAGAGGTTACAAAAGATAGTGGAAAGCACCAATGTGAATATTGATGAGACAAGTTCTAAGAAGTCACACTCATAGTCAAAGGACACATTAGAGAATTTGGACTTCAATAATGAAGAAGAAATAGTAAAGATTGATCAAGAAGTAGAAGAAGTTGAGGAAAGACAAGACTAAAAAAGTCCTTCAAGGTAGATTCAGAGAGACCATCTTGAATCACAAATAATTGGAAACAAGGATGTAGGTATGCAAATAAGGAGAAGTTTGGTAAGTAACCTAAATCAAGAGAATGTTACTCTATTGTCTAAGATTAAACCTAAAAACCTTATATAAGAAAACAAATACAAGTTTTGGATAGGTGTTATGAATGAGGAGTTAGACCAAATAGAAAAGAATGAGACTTGAGAACTAGTACCAAGGCCTAAAGATAAGAATGTCATTGGCACAAAATGGGTGTTTAGGAACAAGTTGAATGAAGATGGAGAAGTCACTAGGAGCAAGGATATATTAGTATGAAAGGGGTATGATCAGATATAAGGGGTAGACTTTGAGGAGACCTTTTCTCTAATAGCAAGATTGGAGGCTATCATATTGGTTCTATCATGTGCAGGGTTCAAAGGATTCAAGGTGTATCAAATGGATGTCAAATCTACTTTTCTAAATGAGAACTTGGAAGAGGAGATGTACATAGAGAAACATAAGGGTTTCTCATTATTAGGTAATAAGGACTATGTTTTTAGATTGGAAAAGGATATTTTTGGTCTAAAGTAAAATCCTAGATCTTGGTACACCAGATTATATAGATATGTATTGGACCAAGGATTGAAAAGAGTATTTGTAGATATTAATATGTAAATAAAGACAAAATATGACCGTCAATTGATAGTATTTATCTATGTGGATGACATCATATTTAGTGGAAATAATGAGAATATAACTAAGGCCTTTGCATATGTGATGAATAAGGAGTTTGAGATGTCCATGTTGGGATAACTATCATTCTTTCTTAGGCTACAAATCAATCAATCATAAAGAAGCATATTCATTTCAAAAGCTAAGTACATAAGATAGATGCTAAAGAAATTTGAAATGGAAGATTGTAAGGTAGTTATCACACCTATGATCATAAGATATAAGTTAAAAAATTAGTATGGGTCTTCAAAGGTCAATCAGATGTCATATAGGTCAATGATTGGTAGTTTTCTATATAATACTATCTCTAGACCTAAAATCATGAAAGTAGTAAGCCTTGTGGTAATTTTGGTAATTTTTCAAGAAAACCCAAAGGAAAATCATTTGAAATTAGTCAAAAGGATACTTAGGTATCTAAATAGAACCATTGAGTTTGTGTTGTGGTATCCAAGGAACAAGGAACTTAACTTGATAGATTATATAGATGAAGATTGGGTAGCAAGTCTAGATGATAGGAAAAACACTAGTGGAAGAGCCTTCTACTTAGGAGAGTGCCTAGTATAATGGATAATAAAGAAGTAGCCATATATGGAATTACTTACTTGTGAGGATAAATACATTGCAATAGCTTCATGTTTCACTTAGGTCTTATGGATGAGACATACCTTAAAAGACTAAAAGGTGTATTATGATAGTCTTATCCCTATTTATTGTGACAATATAAGTTCCATAAGTACCTCAAATAATCCCATCATGCACTCAAGAACTAATCATAATCCCATCAAGTATCATTTCCTAAGAGAGGAATTAATTGAACAAAGTGTTAAACTTGAATATATTTTTACAAAGGATCAAATTGTAAACATTTTGACCAAGCCACTTTCAAAGGCAAAATTTGAACATCTAAGAAAGGAATTTGGTATAGTTCCTTCCCCTAGTAGTCATTAAGGAAGTAAAGTACTTACGGGGAGATAATAAAGTGGTTCATTATATCCAATAGTAGGTGAGTAGTGCTGATAAGGTATGCATGGAGATAGGGGAACATATTTTTATGTTATTTCATAACTCATAATCTTGTGTGTTGAGTGTTTTGGTTGTAAAAGGTGTGATCCAAGAAATTAAAGGCATCACTTTTTAATTTATTTCAAAGG
The DNA here is from genome assembly GCA_037957365.1 of Torreya grandis. Taxonomy (NCBI): domain Eukaryota; kingdom Viridiplantae; phylum Streptophyta; class Pinopsida; order Cupressales; family Taxaceae; genus Torreya; species Torreya grandis. The sequence goes on along the minus strand of JARHVA010001561.1, from coordinate 2,035,392 downwards.
GGGAGAAAGTTAAGAATGAGGATGAAATAACATGTTGACAGAAGTTTTTGAGAGTGGTTTCCATCAATGACAAAAGGGGAGATTGTTGAGTATTATCATTGATCTCAAAGGTGCATATTATGAAGGATGATGTCAAATAAGACTAAGGATATTGTAGAGTGTTGTCATGGAAGGATGTTGTCATGAGATAAAGATAAAGAGAGAATTTTAAGGCAACTAATGTATTAGAGTGTTCTCTAATCTCTTATGTTTGCATGAAGGTATAGGTCATTGATGTCAAAATGTATAGGAAGCCTAGTCATGACATGAAGAGGTATGTGCATGAAAAATAAATGAATGAAATAATTTGAAGGTTGTATGTCACTATTTTAGAATATATTTAAGGCATTAAAGCATTCATGAGAGTTTTAGGAAGAGCCTATAAGGGTATGACCTTCAGTCTAAGTCTGCACCTAGACCTCTCTTAGACCCTACCTAGCCTAACAAGGTATGAAGATCAGATTTCAAAGAAATTATGCATATGTGAGCATAAATATAGGTGATATAAGTTTTTATAGGCATGATCACAAAGTTTGAGGTCAATATTTGAGAGGAAAGTGCATGAATCACTATGTTAGGCTTTCTCAAGCTCATAGAATGAGGTCTCAAACCTGAGAACCAATTTTAGAAATTCATTGGAATGTGTAACCTTTGCATGGGAATTTGAGATATTAAGGAGAGATGGGGAAGGGTCATAGATAATATATCTAGGAATTAATTTTGTATTCAAGTGATAGTCTTTTATGAACACTCATTATCATGAAGACCAGTGTTAAACCTCTCTAAAACCCTAATAAGGACCCAATATGAAATATCTTGTTAAAAATAGATAAAAATGGATAAAAATGCCTATAAAATATATTTGAGAATGTATTAAAATCTCCCAAGTACCTCCAAGTGGTGGTGGTTATTCAAATGAAAGAGAAAATGCATAAATATAAGCTTATATATCAAAAAGTTATTGTAGCTCTCAAAAGTTCTATTGGTCAAGAAAATAAAATGGATGGTAGAATAAGATAGAGATTAATTTTACATTTCCATGATGATTTATATATATTTTATAGCCTCCAAATGTTATAATTTGGTTATCCAAGTTAGCTATTTGCAAACAGACCTAATGATGTAGATAGTTTAAAAGCTAGGCAGAGATGAAGAGACAGATATGAGGGTATATGAATGATAGATTGATGAAAAAAAGTGCATGGAGTTATTTATGAATTTTAAGTCATGATAATTATTTTATAATCTTTGGAGGTAAATGTATATAGTGAAAAAAATTCTCACAAAATGTCCTATCTGGTTCAAATAAGAATGTGAAACATAAGGTTAAAAAATTGGTCTGCAAGACTAATATTTGGTATTAGAGAATATGACCTTTATATATATATATATATCATAAAACTATTTATATGAATAAGGATAAGTTATTTAATGGTTTTTTATCATTTAAAAAGGCCATATGGGCCCAAGAAGACCATGTTCTAGCATTAAGAGAACATACCTAATACAATTAGGTCTCCATAAGACCTAAAGGAGAAATAAGGCCTAATTGAGTTATTGCGGACCAAAAAGGTTTAAAATTATGTTTGAATCATGTTCATAAGATGTTATAAGACCTATTTTATGTATGAAATAGGGGTTAAATGTGTGTGTTTGACCAGGTGGTGTGTGACCATGAGACTTTTCTATATATGCAAGGTAGTTTAGGCCTATTTAGACGTATGCAACATAAGCAAATAAAACATTGTATGGTTGATCAAAAGGAGGTCTTGAAATGAGATCATAATAGAAGAGAATAGGTGTGGCGATAAAAATTAATGATGTGGCTAAGTTGGTGTTGAGTCACTTAGGGAGTTGGTACTTCCTTACAAGTAGGTTCTTGTTAAAGCCTAGTCAAGTGGGTGCTTAACTTTATTGGGGTTGGTGCTCCAAGTTGAGTTAGTGCTCAATAGAATTTAATATTTTGATTTATAGGAATATAGTTAATTTGTAAATATAATAATGGGTTTTCTTCCCATTGAGGGTTTCCCACTCATATATGTGTTTTCTTTTGATATGTTCAAGTGAATGATTTTTGATGCATTTCTATATCATTGTATTTCTTTCATGATTCACAGAATGTTAACTTATAATTGAAAGGAATTTTTTAAAACATTGATTCATCCCCCTCTTATTTATTATGCTTCAAATAAAAATAATAATTAAAAAAATGTTTTTAATTAAATATAAATCAATTGGTCTTTACAATTTATAATGGCTTGCTCCATCAACTATACTCCCTTAGGCTCTGTACCATGTGGAAGTCACTGAAGAAATGTGTTATGCATATACAAGATCTAGAATATAATTGATAATCAGACCATAGAAATGAACATAGATCAATTGACATAGTTATTTACTATGGGAAAACCTCAAAGAGGTAAAAAATTCCACCAATGATGATTATTTAAAATATTGAGAAACCAAGACTCAATACAACATATTCTTCCTCTTCTCACTTCTTCTATCAAATAGACTTCACAAGTTTTACAAGTTAAATATGAAAAAATAATTTAATATGCGAATAATTTCACAACAGGGGTAAAACCCTATTTATAGTGAAATACCAAGGGAGGTTACCATTGTAAAAATAATAGGTCCATCCATCTCGATAAAATAATTTAATTAAAATTTGATAATAATTAAATAATTATAACTCTATTATTTATTATCATGAGGTTTTCACCTCATGGTAATAAATAATATATTTTTATTTATTTAATTAATACCAAGGGTAAGGTTCAATTAATCCCATTGAGAATTAAATGCTCTAACACCTTCGATTCCTCTACCCTAAAGTTCTTCAATTCTAGCTCCACCTTTATAAGTCCCATCAACTCCTCCAGCCCCAGTATCGACCACACAATGATTGACTCCATGCCCCTGTATCTCCCTTACCCAAGGCCCCACTAGCTTATTTTTAAACCAACCTATTTAATCCCTATTATTACATGACCCATTTCTAGGAGCAACCCCACCTCAGGTAAACCTCACCCAAGAACAATGGCAAGCTCAAATGTTCTTGTTGACCAAATTTTGACCTCAAGACAAAATTGGTCACCCCTTTTAAATTAAAACTTTCATAGGGTTGTTATGTGGTATTTTAATTCTATATATGGTCCCTAAAAGTCTTTATAAAACCTTATTATCATTGTTTAAGGTTAGTTTGGTTAAGTTAAGGTAATGTCATGTTTTGGTCATATAGTGATCTAGACATGTCATGGAGGGATAAGGATTGGTAAAGTGGATTCATAGGTGATTAGAAGTTTATAAAAGTCATTTCATGTATTAATCACTTTGTCATAACATTTCATGGTGTTTTTAAGTGTTTAAGGTTCATTTTTTAGTTTAAAAGTGGTGAAAACAAAGGAAAAGGTGATTTTGGATAAACTTTATGTATGTTAAAGTCACACAAGTGAAAAATATGTACCAAAAACATTACATGGATCTTGTAGTAGTTACATAACTGCCACACCTATCAGAAAGACAAAACAAGGTGAAATCTTGAGTTTTAACACAATCTTGAAGAGTTAAGAGACTTATACTAACTTGTTGAAGTCACTTGTAGGTATAAACATTTCATAAGTGTCCTTTGATCTTAAAAATGTTATAAACAAGAATGGGAAAAAGTTTTATGTTCCATATTTGCATAAAAATCTCTCTTTCCTCCATCACTCTATTCATACACTTTTGAAGGCCATTTACAACTACATTATACAAGCTATACAGGTAGATTTAGGGGATAATATTTTATAAAAATTTATGTACGATTATGGGATTATAATTTATGGTATTGGTCATTATATTTAGCTCCTTATCTTAAAGAATAATTGTTAAGGAGCTAGACTACTTTTTGAAGAATCAAATCCCCACATGCTAAGTTTTGTGTAACTCTAATTAAAATTATGAGAACATGGCTGCATGAAAAAATTTGGAGTGAATTATCATAGGTATTTAAATTTATAATACACATCAATTCACCATTTTGGTGCATGTGAATGATCTTTTGGCAAGAAAAGCTTCTCTTGTGCATTGTTTCAAAGTGAATCTCAATATTTATGTGTTTAAAATTTATCTAAGTGGTCTAATACATATAAGTGATTATTCATGGTATTATTCCATCCTAAAAATTCATTAATCACATTTTTATCAACCAAACATTTTGTACTAGCTTCAAATGGTCATGTCTTCATTCACCTTGTGGACTATGTTCTTGTGTGTCTGCATAGAAAGTTGATGAATGGGTTTGAATATGACTTTTAATATAAATTTAGAGTTTTGAATTAATTATAAATATGTTGGTGAAATATTATCATAGAACTATTATCTATATTTACACTTTTCAAAGCTCCAAAACATAGGGTTGAAAACCTATAGGTCTATAGACCTGTAGGTATGCAAATCCAAGAGAAATCTAATGTTATCAACAAAGCATGAAATCATGGTGATGGTTCAAAGTTTAAATATTTCATATACTAATGAGTATTTTCAAGGTGTTTTAAGGGAAAAAAAAATTGATGACTAAGCTAACAAGCTTAGTAAGACACACCTATAGGACTGTGTGTGGAAACGTTGAAAGCAAAGGTCTAGTAGGATGTCTTGAAAACACTCAATTAAATATGAAATGAAATTATAAGAGACATATAATAAGAAATATTCACTTTCATATGATTAATTATCTATTTTAAAAGGCTAATTTAAGACCATATACACAATCAAACTCTCAAATAGTCACCTATAGCCTTCTACGTAGAAGTTTGCCTTAAACAATAAGGTTAATGGAGTTTCGAGCTTCAAGACACTAAAAGAGTCTTAATATATCAAAAAAAAACATGATATATCTATTATTAGACTTATAAAATGATAAAAGAGAGACTCAAACCTCTTATAGCTAGATCCCTATAATGGTCACCTATAACCAGGTGTAGATAGTCAAAGAAGAGAGAATGTTTTTAAAGTGTAGAAGTTTGGGTAGGTTGAAAGGACCCATAGCTATTAATGGTGTATAAATAATTTTTAAAATATTCAAGACTCATATTAAATCCCTAAAAGTCTACAAATGTAGGCATACACCTAATTCACACCTACAAGTGGTCAAGAAGAGATAGACTAGTTCCAAGCCTAGAGTGATGGAGTTTTAAAGTTTTGGGGTCTGAGAAAAAGGTATAAAATTGGAAGGGATTATCATGGTGATAATATATCCTCAAAAAAATATAATTTCCACCTAAATTATAAAATAATAATAGAAATGTTGCCTACTTAGTTTAGGTAATGTCACTAGCCTGGTCATTCTTGAAAAGCATATGTTTGTATAGAGAGATCAAAGGGTATATATGAACCCTAATCCAAATAAAAATAATTTAAGATGATTTAATTGTGATTAAATTATTCCATAAAACTCTCAAAATAAAGTAAGAGGTGAGGCAAATCATGTTAATATACCGTAGTCAGTCTCAAATAGGTCTAATTATATAGGCAAGCCTATATGGGTAGTCAGTAGAGATGTGGTAAAGTGGAGTGAATTTAAGGACCATAGAGACTCTAAGAATATGATAAAGGTTCTATACAAACATTTCATGAATAGCTCAGACCTTTGACACTAAGAGAAACATGCTAGTATAGGTTGTTAGGGTAAAATGTGTATGATATGCTATAAACCCTAAGTAGGAGATAATGGAAACTACAATAGATATGAAGAAGAAAGGTGGAAGGAAGGCCATTTAAAGAGGTAAATTTATATTTCTAATAACTCATTGAGATGTTTTGAGGCCATAGTCAAGCTCATAATTTGCACATAGACCTCAATTCCCTCTCTAACCTCATAGAATGCCTACTAGTAACCTATAAAACTACCTTATTTTACTTTATATGAAAAATATATGATTCATGGGACCTTGTAATCCTAGGGGAGGTTATAAAATATATATTTTAATTAAAAATTGTAGAATTGGTTGGTTGATTCATGCCTTGAGCTGTATGAACAATCGTTAACACCTTGAAGCACTTTTAGGCTGCTTAGGAGGCCAAAATGACCCAATGAGAGAAAAATAAACTTATATGCCTATATATGGATTGGAAAAACTTCAAAATAACATTAATAATGTTCAAAATTTCCATAATAATCATCCAATTCCATTGGATTATACTTGTAGGTCTAAGACTACAAAGTAGGTTCTAAAAGGCTATTTTTAGCTACTTGATAGGTTAGTACAAGGTATAAAAGCTTAAAATTTGACATGGAGAATTGGGAGGAAGTAATATAACTAAATAAAATGTTTATTTGGATTTTGGAACATGTGGGAACTTTTTTAAGTCAATTTTTAGTCTCTAGGTAGGGAGGCCTAATTGAGGCCTCATTAGGAGAGAGAAATAAAAGTACACTTCTATTTACTTTATGATCCTAAAATTGAACATGAAGATGTAAGGCCACAATAAGTACTAGAATATGCCCTTATATTCTCAGTACCAACTATAAAAATATCTCCACAAGAAGGTTTGCATGATTTTAAGGTTACAAAGGAATGAGCCAATTTGGAGCTTTTGGTAGAGAACAAATTCTTGGGGTTAGTTTGAGATCTCAAAATGGATTTTTGTAGGTATGATATGATTTAAATAGAATATAAATTAATTTAGGATGAGATAAAGAATATTAATTCAAGTTTTAACACTTGTATGAGAGATTGGCCCAAGGAGATGAAGGGTCTTCTAGACACCTAACAAGAAAAGGAAGTGATGTGTCAAATAGAACCTAAGGATATAAATTGAGTGGTGTCAATAGTAGAAAAAATATTTAAGATAACATGATGTAACCATCAATAATGACACTTATCCTTTAACATGACAAGGTAAAGGGTAATTTTTAAGAATCTAGTCAAGGTGTCAAGCCAAGACCTAACTCATATACCACATGAAAGGTTGGAGCATTTTTAAGAGAGAGAAACATATATTTGCAAGTATATTATGACTATTCCATTAATCCCTTTCTTTTTATAACTCGTGGACACTTATAAATATTCTCCTACTATGTGTCTCTTTCTCTTCACAACTCTATATATATTGAGCCATAATTAGCTAAGTTGGTATCCTCCACCTTTGTATAGTGAAGCCCTACATATTTACAACCTTTTATCAATTAATAACAACCTAGTTTACCTTCTCCATGTATTTTTTTAATGTGTATGTTAGAGTAGTTGATCTTACTAAGTGATAGATTCAATTCCTTGGCATGTTGTCCTTGATAGCACTCATTTTCAGTTTAGAAAGTCTTTTGCAGGTCTCTTGAAGTGTTCTAATGAAGTGTATATGAGTTTAATGAGTTGTCTCTTCACTAGTGTCATTTTATGATATCTTATTTATTCATCCTATCTCAAGCATTCTTCACAAATATCCATGAGAAATAATTATGTATAAAAGTAGATTTGGATTAGTTTCATGTGTAAGTTAGGATCTTGTTTGAAGTGTAATCGTAATTGGTTAGTAGTGATCAATTTAAATTTGGTTCATCACCTCATCAGGATAGGTTTATTTCATGTTTTTCTCTCTCCATTTTCATCCAAATAAGTTAGTATCATAGGTGATGAGAAATTATGATAAATCTAATGAGTTATCCCTTCAATATAGAGGTTTACCCCTACTCTAGGCAACCCACATCCCTATGCGTAATCCCCTTGTTTCACTCAATTGGATTATGATTTAACTACCTCTCCAAGGGTGCAAAATTGAGTGAAAGTAGTTATAGCATGCCCGGTGGGACTAAGGTCCAAAGTTATAGAAGAATTATTTGTGTGTTCTTTTACATATCAAACTTTAGAGGCATTCAAAAAATACCAATGGTGACTCCAAATGAAATCAACTAGTTCTAGCAGCCTAGGTATTTATTATGAAAAGTATTTTATAATATCTTGTGTTTTATTTTGACTCATAAAGTTGGGATGGATAGGTATGAAGAGAACTTATACTATATACATCCTTATTATCCTTGTCATGACCCCAAATATGTGCCTCAACAGCCATATCAAGCTTGTTAACCTCCTTATTAGTCATGTCAGTCATATGGTCAGTCTATTCTCCCTTTATATGACCGTGTTGTTGTTGATCATCCCTTTATTTAAGGCTATCAAGAAAGAGATCAAGAAGGATATAAGGAAGGCTATAAAAGAGATTATGAAGAAGGCTATAAATATTGATATAAAGAAAGTTATGATAAACTTTATAAATAAGGATCTAAATAAAATGAAAATATCATTGAAGAAGATGTACCTTCCTATCAGCCTCAACATAACTTATACTAGCTCAATGATGCATATCAACCTCACCTTGATTCCTATCAGCCTTATTATGAGTCATATCAATCCTATGGTTATCTTAAATTCTCCTCATATAATTTTAACTACACACCTCAATATATTTATCATGAATTGTAGCAGTCAAACTCTTCTTTTCCTACTTCAATTCTATCTATTGAAGAGCCTCAAGAAGGCTATGAGGAAAGTGAAGTTCTTGTTAAATAAGATATCTCACCCATTACCAAACTAAGCTTATCATCTTTCCAAGAGTTCCTTCAAAAATATCCTTCCATCCCCAAGCCCATTCGTGAGCCATCCACCACACCTTATACTCCCTCTCTAACCCATAAACCTATTCATCACCCTCCTACCACTTTCCTTCTTGAAGAAGAACCCATACTATGAGAAGAAAGTGAAGAGGATCAAGCTATAGTTGTAGATGAAGATGATGACTCAAGTTGCTATGATGAAGAGTTTAATATAGGTACCACCTTAGTGAATAAAGATAAAAATAAATATTATTCAATGAAGAAAGAGATGATCTTGATAAGGTTGTAGATACTAATGAAGAGATTCATCAAGATATAGAAGATAAATCTTTAGAGAGGAGAATCACATTGGTTGAGTTTTTTAATTCTCATGAGCATGATAAAGAGATTGGTTTTGAAAAACCAATAGAAAACAAAGATGTTTCTAACTCCATCAACCAATGTGATTTGTGGAATAAGTTCAATGAGATATGTGAATTTTGAGGCTCCTCAAGAGCCTACACCCCCTATTGGAAAATTTGAAGAAACTCTTGGAGATGTCATTGATTGTGTGTTTCAAAAATAAGATCATATGCCATCCAAGCTTGTTGAAGTTGCAACTAGCCTTGAATTTGAAGACTCACTAAGTAATCAAGTTGAGGTTGAAAAAATACACAATGGCCAACAAAATGAACTTGAAGAGGCTACCTTGAAACCTCATGATTGCATAGAAAGACTTGGAATTATTGACAACTATATGGTTCTTGAGAATAAAGAGGACAAAGGTGATTGGCATCAACATAATGAATTCTTACAGAGATTTAAGGCCTTTACAAAGATATGTTACCGATTGAGGATCATGTTCATAAGGATATTGACTAAGATGTCTATATTGAGGATAATGATGAATATTGAAGTGAGTATGAAAAGTTCCTTAAAGATCTTAATGAGATTGTAATAGATGATAAGAAGTATAATGAAACTCAATATGCCATAAAGGTAAAATAAGCATGTTTTTATGATGCATAATTAGATAAAGTTTCCATTGAGGAGCATCATTAGAAGGTGTTGAAGTATAAAATGAATTCACCTTCATAGGTGATAGGTTTGCATCTATAATTTTTTCATTTGAGAACATGCCAAGAAGATTGGTGAGCATGAAGGAGATGAAGACATAAGGAACAAGGATCAAGAGATAACTTGTTTCATGACATCCTTAATTGTGTAGAGAAAAAGATTGTAAAAGCTTCCCCTTTGATCCAAGAGGAAGTTTTTAGGTTAGTTGTATATAATTGAGTTTGATTATGTTGTTATTGTGTTCCCTGAGTTCTTGATATCACATGTGTGGGTCTTATTGCTTTGTTTTGTGTGTGTTGTTTTTATTTTGTGTGTTTTGAAGGTAAAATAAGTTTGTTGTATCATGATCAAATTTTTTTCAAGTCTAAAACTAAGTGTAAGTGACTCCATTTCCCAATGGAAGGACAAGGCTAGTGCTATTTTAGCATTGTAGGCATACTACCCTTGTGAATCACCAAGAATGTTGAACAAATTTTAACCTCAAGACAAAATTGGTCACCTCCTCTAAATCAAAACTTTCATAGGGTTGTCATGTTGTCTTGTCATGCTCTATATAGTTCCTAAAAGTATTCATAAAACCTTATTATCATTATTTAAGGTTAGTTTATAGAAGTTGAGGTAGTGTCATGTTTTGGTCATATACTGGTCTAGACATGTCATGGAGAGATAAGGCTTGGTCATACATTTTAATAGGAGATTATGAGTTTATTAAAGTCATTTCATGTATTAATCACTTTGTCATAACATTTCATTGTGTGTTTAAGTTTCTTTTATAAGCTTGAAGGTGGTGAAAATGAATGAAAAGGTGATTTTGGCTAACATTCATGTATGTCAAAGTCCCCCAAGTGAAAAATCCATACCACATACCTTCCAATGATCTTGGAGTAGTTATATAGCTGCCACACCTATCAAAAAGTTAAAACAAGGTCAGAATCTTGAGTTTTAATGCCATCTTGAGGAGTTAAAATACTTGTACAAAATTGTTGAAGTGATTTGTAGATATAAATATTATATAGGTGTCCTTTGAGATTCTAGATTTAGAAACAAGCATGGGAAGAAGTTTCAAGTTCCATAGTTGCAGAAATCTCTTTCTCTCCTCCATTACTTCATTCATAAGCTCTTGAAGGCCATTTTAAATTGCATGGTATAGGATGTATAGGCAAAATTTTGGGAATAATATTTTATAAAAAAATTCAAACCACTATGGGATTAAAATTTATGGCATTGGTCATTATATTGAGCTCCTTTTCGTTATTAACAATCACTAAGGAGCTAGACTACTTTTTGAAGACTCAAATTGCCATAGGCTAAGTTTTTGTGTAACTCCAATGCAAATTATGATCTCATGGCTGCATGAAACCAATTAGAGTGAATTATCAGAGGTTTTTATATGTAAGATACACATCCATTCCCCATTTTGGCATGTGTGGATGTTATTTTGGCAAGAAAAGCTTCTCTTATGTATTGATTACAAGTGACTATCAATATTTATGTGTTTTAGAGTTATATAGGTTGTAATACATATAAGTGATTATTCATGGTTTTATACCATCCTAATATTTCATTAATTTCCTTATTATCAACTAGATATTTTGTATTATCTATAAATGGTCACATCTTCATTTATCTTGTGGACTATGTTCTTGTGTGTTTGTATAGCAAGTTGACTTTAGTGGGTTTGAATATGCATTTCCATATAAAATGAGAGTTTTTAATTCATGATAAATATGTTGATGAAATGGAGTCAATGGTATTTGAGGCTTAGCATATATATTTTCACTTTTCAAAGCTCTAAAATATAGGGTTGCAGACCTACAAGCCTATAGACCTATAGGTCTACAAATCCAAGAGAAATCTAATGTTGTCAATGTTCAAAGTTGAAAGAAAACCTATAGTTCTATAACTCCAAGAGAAATATAATGATACAAATGCTCAAATTTTAAATTATAAACATGAAATAATGGTGATGGTTCCAATTTGAAATAGGTCATAGGTTAATGAGGACTTCCAAGGCATCTGAAGGAAAAAGAGTTGAGGACTAAGCTAACAAGCTTAGTAAGACACACCTACAAGATTGTGTGTGGAAATAGTGTAAGTAGAGATCTATTAGTATGTATTTAAAATACTCTATGGATTATTAAATTAAATTATAAGAGGACTCTAATGAGTATTATTCACTTGTATATGATTAATTACCTATTTGAAAAGGCCAATTCAAGACCATATACACAGTCAAACTCTCAGACAATCACCTACAACCATTTGCATATAATTTTGCCTTAGACAATAAGTTATATGGAGTTTAGAGTTTCAAGAAACTAAATGGTATTAATAAACAAAAAAAAACATGAAAAATATATTGGGAGACTTAGAGAATGTTAAGAGATAGACTCAAACTTCTTATATTCAGATCCCTATAATAGTCGCCTATAACTAGGTGTAGATAGTCAAAGAAGAGAGAATGTTTTTGAAGTATAAAGGTTTGGGTAGGTTTAAATTACCCTAAGATATTAATTGTGTATAAATAATTATTAAAATGGTCATGACTCACATTAAATCCATAAAAGTCTACAAATGCATGCATACACCTAATTCACACCTACAGGTGGTCAAGAAGAGATAGGCTAGTTTTAAGCCTGGAGTGATGGAGTTTAAATGTTTTGAGGTCTGAGAGAAATTTATACCATTATAATAGAGTCTCATAGTAATATTATATCCCCAAAAATATCTTAGGCCCACCTAAAGTATAATAAACCAATGGAAATTTTGCCTACTCAGTCTAGGCAATGTCACTAGCCTGCTCATTCTTTAAAAGTCCATGTTTGTATGGAGATATAAAATGGTGTATAGGAATTATAATACAAATAAATATAGTTTAATATGATTTAAAGGTGATGAAAATTTTCCATCGGACACTCAAACTCAATACGAAGCGAGATAAATCATGTTAACAGACCCTGTTTAGTCTCAAATAGACCTAATTATATAGGCAAGCCTATATGCGTAGTCAACTTAGAGGTGATAAAGTGGAATTATTTTTAGGACCATAAATACCCTTATAATATTATTAATGTCATATAAAAATATTTCATGAAGAGATCATACCAATGACATTGAGAGAAACATGCTAGTATAGGCTATTAGGGTAAAACATGAATGATATGCTATAAACCTTGAGTCAGAGCTAATGGATGCTACAATATATTTGAAGAATAAAGGTGGTATTATGGCCATATAAATTTGTCAAGTTATATGTATTATACCTCATTGAGATGTTTGTAACCCATAATCAAACTCATAATTTGCATAAAGACCTCATTTCTCTTTAAGACCTCATAGAATGCCTACTGGTAGCCCAAAAAGTTACATTATTTTAATTGGTATCAAATAGAGATGTTGCATGTGACCTTGGCCTAATGGGTTAATTTATCTACCCTATTTTACTTTAAAATTTTTGAATTAGTTATTTGGTTCATGCCTTAAGCTATATAAACAATTGTTAACACCTTGAAGCACTTTCAGCTACATAAGAGGCCAAAATGACCCAATGAGAGAAATACAATTATATGTATACAAATGGATTGTGTAAACTTAAAAATGACCTAAATAATGTTAAAATATCCCCTAATCATCACCCCATGCTATTGGATTGTACTTGCAGGTACAAGACTATATGGAATAAGCCCTAAAAGACTATTTTTAGCTACTTGATAGGTCTATTTAAGGTGTCAAAGATTTAAATTTGACATGGAGAATGGGGAGGAGGTCATATAATATAATCATACATCTATTTGGAGTTTGGAACATGTGGGAACCATGTAGAGTCATTTTTAGCATCTAGGTAGGGAGGCCAAATTAAGGCCTAGTTAGGAGAGAGAAACAAAATAAAAGTACACTTTCACTCAATTTATGATCCTAAAATTGAACATTAAGATGTAAGGCCATACTATATATTATAATATGCCCTTAAATTATTAGTATCATTTATACAACTATCTACACAAGGAGGTTTGCATGATTTTAAGGCTACAAAGAATGAAGCCAATTTGGAGATATTGGTAGAGAAGTAATTCTTAGGGCTAGTTTGAGACCTAAACATGGATTTTTGTGGGTTTGATATGATTTTAATTGTCTATAAATGAAGATAAGATGAGTTTAAGGAGATAAATTCAAGTTTTGACACTTGTATGTAAGATTGGCCTAAGGAGATGAAGAGTCTTCTAGTCACCTAGCAATAAAAGGAAGTGATGTGTCAAATATAACTTAAGGAGATAAGTAGATATGTGTCAAGATCAAAGAAAATATGTAAGATAACCTGATATAAACATCAATAAGGCCACTTTTCCTTCAACATGCCAAGGCAAAGGGCAATTTTCAAGAAGCTAGTTAAGGTGTCAAGCCAAATCCTAACACCTACACCACATGAAAGGTTGGAGCATCTTCAGGAGTAAGACATATGTCTTTAGAATTCCATTATTATTATTATATAACTCCATTTATTTTTGTAACTCATGAAAACTTATCAATCTTCTCTCTCTCTCTCTCTCTCTATATATATATATATATATATATATATATATATATATATATATATAGAGCCTTAATTAGCTATGTTAGTATCCTCCACCTGGGTCTGGAAAATCCCTACCTATTTGAAACCATTGATTAATGAATAACAACCTAGTTTACCTTTTTCATGTACAATTTTAATGTGTATGTTAGACTAGTTGATCATGCTAAGTGATAGATTCACTTCCTTAGCATGTTGTCCTTGTTAGCATTCATTTTCAGTTTTGAAAGTCTTTTTTAGGTCTCTTGAAGTGTTATAATAAATTTTATATAAATTTAGTGAGTTGTCCCTTCACTAGTGTCATGTTATGACCTATTTTTTAGTCCTCCTAGCTAAATCTTCACAAATCTCCATGAGAAATATTTATGTAGAAAGGCAAATTTGGATTAGTGTCATGTATAGGTTAGGCTCTTATTTAAAGTGTAATTGGAATTGGTTAGTAGTGATAAATTTAGATTTTATGAACCAACTCATTAGGATAGTTTTATTTCATGTTTTTATCTCTCCCTTTTCATCCAAACAAGTTACTAGCATAGGTGATGAGTAATTAAGACAAATCTAAGGAGATAGCCCTTTAATATAGAGGTTTACCCCTACTATAGGCAACCCATAGGCCTAAGGGTAATCCCATTATTTCATAAATTGGAGTGGGATTTATCTACCTCTCTAAGGGTGTAAAATTGAGTTATAACATTTCTCATGGGCCTCCCCTTTCATTATCCCTCCTTACCCCCCCAAACCCCCTCTATCTCCACTCCTTTCCTCTTTCACTTATTTCAATTATTCCATATCCCCTCCACCTCATCATTTTCCCTTCACCATAATTTTAGCCACACCTCCTATAACCCCAATAACCCAAGGGATGTTCTTGAGGTCACATACACCACATATTGATGTCTAGGGTGATCCAAATGTGAAGTGGAGTTTTGATAGAGAATTTAGGATCATGAAGAGGATGATCACTCAAAGGTTCATATAGGGGGGAACCTGATGATATAAAAGGCCCATTTGGTGAGGGATGCTATTGGATAATAAAATATGGTTGAGGACCTACTATCCATCCTTTGATCTACCCATGACATGTCTAAGAAACTCCTTAAGGACATGCAGAGTACGTTCTTGATCAAACTAATTAGGTAGGTCAAAGATGCCCTTTACTATTTTTTTAAATCTTTGGGAAAGTAGTGGAGACTCAAGCTGAGATTTATGTAATTAAGTAGAGGACTTAGCCTACATGGGGAAAATCATAGAGATTAATGGGAAGTACTAGAAGCTATAGGTCACGGTCAATAAAGGGATGTTCCTAGAGCTCAAAATGATGCCAACCTTAGATTTGGGCTTGTACCAAACTTATGGTGGGAACATGAGAGTAGTGATGGAGGAATGACTAGCCTTAGACCACATTGAAAAAGAGACCTTGGAAGAGGGTGATTAAAATATATTGACCTACTTTTAGGAGGTTAATATCTCTATTTAATTCCACCTGGATGACACTCTACTTGACCAATGGTAATTTGGAGTCTACTTGGGTTAATTCAACCAAGTTATGAGGGAGAAAGTGGCTAAGGAAAATCAAGAAAGAGCCTGGGTAGTATTAGACCTTTCAACTCAGTCCACTAGGAGCATCAACCAAGTTTCAAGAGTTCATACCTTGATGGAAGTAGCTTTATAAATATCCCATTGATTGGTAGTTCAAGCAGAGGTGATCTTCAAGGAGCCTCCCATGAACATGGAAAATCTAGACAAAGAGTTTAACCTGGTGGCATCCATGCTGGAATCTAGGAGTGTCCATTCAAAGTAATTAGGAGCTGACCCATTTTATCCACCTCCACATGTTTATAATTTATCCTTGCATATTTTCTTGGGTTTATTGGGACTTTATTTTGGTTCAATTTTTGAAATATGGTTATAATTGTAATGAGTGGCCATCATCACCTAGGATGGGATAAAAAATACTATGATTAATCAAATTAACACATTATCACTTTATGTATGTCATGATTATTATGTGATTAGTTATATTCTCTATGTGAATTATTTCATTCTCTTTTGGTAACTAATGATAATTTGTGTGATTAAATACAAGTTTTCATATGGTGTTTATGTGTTTTTGACAATAAACCCCTAGTACTAATTTTTGGTAGGAATTCACATTAAAGGCATACTCTTGTTTCACTTAGACTCTCCCCATTTTATGTTCTTAGAGGTAGATCTCTAGTTAAAGTCGGTCTATAGTGGTATAATCATAGAAGAGTCACTTAGTTCAATGACTACCACATTTATCTCATTTTAGACCTAGAGGCATCCTTTTTTGCCTTACCTTTCCCTCTCTTTTGTGTTTATTTAGTGGTTCTAAAACTCCCTACTCCCCTTATGTTTATAAAGAACAAACATAACATTCAAAGTACTCATAGCTAAATTCAAACTATATGAAGCATAAAGTATTGAACTTCTAGTGGTAATAGTACATCTCTTGGAGAAAATTAATGTAGACTCCATTTATGAAGTTTAATACCCATCTTCATGCATTGGGTTGATCCTATATCAGTCTTAAAATGGAAGACAAAAGTTTTGAATTTTCTCCTCTCCCTCTTTTCAAGGAATGTAGAAGATTAAAGTGAAAAAAAATGGTGCTAAAAGGAGGGCACCTCATGCTTATTTTAATTTCATCTCATTTTATGAACATATGTTGAGTTAGGTTTGCAATTAATAACATGTTAACTATTATTTAATCATGCAACATCTTGGAGAATAGTTTACCTATTACTAGGGATAGGTGCTATCACATTAGATTGGTAATTTCCCTTACTTTTCCATAAAACCCAAATCCAATCAACCCAAACTTGTAGTGATTCCTATCAACTCCTCCATGCAACCTATCCCAATGGACTACTTACCTAGATTGGTTAGCTATTTTATCCATTAATGTCCTAGGATTCATCCATGATGTACCCAATAACCCTAAGAGGTATCTTCCATGTTTCAACCCTGGTGTAAGATAAACTACAAAGGAACACATAACCTCCTATAAGAATTCCCTAAGAGTCTTGAATGTAGAACATGAGGATGTGGCATGTAGTTTTTTTCATCTTACTATAATGGATTCTTCCTATGATTGGTCCCTAAACCTTCCTATAGACTCTATATCAAGCTGGGACCACTTTAGTTCTACTTTCCTTGCCCAATTCAGCCAAGTAATAAACCCCAATGTCTTATACCAATAATTTAATTATATCAAGAGGGAGCCCAATGAGCCCATTATAAATTTTAATGCTAGGTTCCACAAGATGTATAGCCAAGTAACTACACTTTAACAACCTAATATTCAACTAGCATTTGAAATGTACAAGAATGCCTTGGAAGCTTAGATGACTATGTTCCTAAGAAGAGATGGAACAATAATAGACCTATCTTTAGCATATGTAGGGGCCATCAAATTGGATAGGCAACTAAATCCTTAGGGCTACACCATGACCCCTACTCTTGACATGTTACCACAAATTATTGCATTGAACATCTTACCTAACATTAACCAAAATTCACTTATGCCCCAACCGCTCCTTACAATGAATTATTTCCCACTATGTCATCCTACTTTAAAACAACCATTAGGTTTATAAAACCCATGGGGTCTAGATATAATTCTCCAAACTCAACATCAAGTGATGTTAGCTACAGATAACAACACCTAGACCATGCCTCAAGAGTATGTTAAAAATGAGCTAGATGTCATTCAATGAATGGTACAAAAGCTTGGCAATGACTTCCTATGGATGTACAAACAAATGATCAAATCTAACATATAAATCTCTATTAGTAATTTCAAATATAATAAGGCTAAATAAAAGCTATAATTACCCTCACAACCCCCTAGAACCTTCATTCAATAGGCTCCTTAAGATCAATATCTTTGAGATAGCATTACCCAACTAGTGTTGAGTACACAACATAATATCACATGGATATCTAAAATACATGGAATTTAGTTATGCTTTTGAAACCTTATAAAAAGAAATTGAAGATAAAAAATAGTTCCCAACCATTCAAAATACTCTAACCTAGGTAAAGACCCTAGTACTACCATGGGATTGGAAACCTTAGACTTCCCTAGCCAATAAGAAAATGATCCATATGAAGGCATTAGTCAGGTACATTCATTTCAACTAAATATAATAGATAAATTATGCCCTTAGGATTAAAAATCAACAACAACCCCTTACTAGCTCGACTCCCCCAAATAATGGTGCAACCCCACCAAACCAAAATCCTAGGAATGATACTCCGCCTTCAAAACCTCAAGATCCTAAGACACCTATAGAAACCTCACCAATATAACATAAATGGGGTTAAAACATAGCGGAAGATATGAATAAAATAAATTTCAACATTACCCTCCATGAGCTTGCGTAAATCACTGAACAATGAGACTATTTGTTAAAATATCTGACTTAAAATCTAACCTCACAAGCCTAGCCAAAATTGAGAGAAACACACACTAATGTGATTATATAAAATAATAAGACGGAGGTCACCCCATTACTTTTTATCATATATTTGTTTGGAAAGGATCTTCATAATTTCTAAGTATATTCTAGAGCCTTATCCAATGTGATGTTGATAGGTGTATGTGAGAAACTTGGTTTAGTCCTCATAAAATTAGATAAAGTAGTGGTCCAATTGGATAAATCAGAGGTGAAAGTGATAGGTGAGATTTTAAATGTACACAACTAATTGGAATTTAAACATAGGGTTCAATTTTTTATAGACATTTAAGTTGTTGATATCCCAGAAGCTTATGGTATGCTCCTTAATAGAGATTGGTCTAAGGCCCTAAATGGGTACATGGCCACAAATTTCTCACATATGTAGTTTCCATTGAGAGGGGTAACCAACTAAATTTGATTGGATAGGGAACCACACATGAAACACATTATCACTAAATATAAAGTTATTAATGAGAAGATAAACCTATCTTCCTCAGACTAAGGTATCTACACACTAAGAACCAAGTCTCCAAAAAACTAGGCTAGTAATAGCTTAGGTCCACTTATCCTATGGTATCTTTACATAGATGGAGCCCACTCCAAACGAGGTAGTAGATCCAATGTTTTGCTTATAGATCCCTTAAGGAAGAAACATCTAACATCCTATAGGCTATAATTCCATTTTATGAATAGCTTAGAGAATTATGAAGCTCTAATCCTAGGATTAAAATTTTCCTTAAGACATGAGGAAAATGAATTAAGAGTATTTAGTGAATCTAAAATGTTAATCAACTAGATCAAAACTAAATATAAATGCAAACTACCATACCTTAGAAGGTAGAAACATAGAGCTTGGGACCTATTTAAAATGTTAGATGCATTCAATATTATCCCTATTCCCAGGGAGGAAAACTAAGTAGAAAACTCACTAGTTTCATCTACAATGGACTTAATCACCCTAGATGACACTAGCCTACAAGATTTCTCTATAGAACTTGTCCCATGTCCTTCTATCCTAAATAATGTGAACAACTTCTAGTTTTTGAAGATGACAAAAAAATTATCTAGTTCATTAGTAATGAGGGGATATTTTAGGCCCATATCATAGATGAAAAAGATAGAGACAACTCTAGGACTAAGATGGATAAGGATGAGATCATAAACATTCATGGTAATAGGATCCCTAAAGGGATTATTTCACTTAAAAGAGCATTTTATGCATTAGACCTAATATTCTAGGCTCAAAGACCTAAATTCAAAGACCAAAAGTGTTGACTCATTAATATCCACCCAACAAAGAACCCCTAGATAGTCAATGTGGGTTCAGATTGGATGGACCATGAGTTGGAATAGTTACAAAAAATATTACTAAGATACAAGGATGTCATTACCTGAGCCTATGGAGACCTTAAGGTCTTTAACCTGAGAGTAATTACTCATACCATCCTCTTAAAACCTAACCAAAGACCAATTAGACAAAGGTATAGGTTGGTTAACCCAATCTTGGATCCCTTAACTCATAAAGGAGTTCACAATTTACTCTCTACAGAGATAATTTTCCTAGTTCACTATTCTACATAGGTGGCTAGCATCTTCCTAGTGTGGAAGAAGAATGGTGAAATCCACATTTATGTGGAATTCTATAATTTGAACTAGACCTCAAATAAAAGATAATTACCCATTTCCCTCACTGGATGAGGTAATCAAAATGGTGAGTGGGTCCCATATGATTTCCTTCTTAGATGATTTCCCAAGTTATAACCAAGTCCTAGTCAATCCATGAGACATAAATATGACTACCTTCACCACTAAATATGGCACATTTTCCTAAAAATGATGCCTTTTAGAATGATCAATATCAGTAAAACCTTTTAAAAGGTAATGGACTTCACCTTAGAGTGCTTGATAGGTAAGTACATAATTATATATATGGATGACCTAACTATGTTATCTAAATACATTTTAGATCATGTATACCACCTAAAGAGAGTATTTGAAAGATGTAAAAGGTATGGCATCTCTTTAAACCCAAATAATAACATGTTTGGTGTCACTAAAGGTAAGCGTCTCAGTCACATTATCATGAAGAAATGTATTTTTATTGACCCCAAAAGGGAAGATATTACCTTTGCCTAATAGTAAAAAGAGCTAAAATATTTATTTGGGAAAATCAACTTTGTACGCAAGTTTATTTTTGAATTTGTTGATATACTGAATCCCTTAAATGCAATGTTGATGCAGGATGCTAAATTGGAGTGGCAAGTGGAATCAATGAAGGATTTGTAAGATATCAAAGATGTTATCATGCAAGCCTTGATCCTTATCATCTTAGATTATATGTAGTACTTATATGTTTACCCTTTCATTTAAGATCATGCCATTTCCACCTACCTCACCTAGAGTTTAGAAGGATAATAATACATGGTGGTTTTTATGAGCACCAATATTAAAGATATCAAACTCTAGTATTCTACCCTAGATAAGAATGCCTATGCCCTGGTCAAGATAGTAAATAAATTTAGGCATTATATCCTCTAGAAGATATTACATGCCATTATATTGGACCCAAATATAAAGTAAATGTTTATACATAATAGGAAATATGAGAGGCTGATGGATGATGAAACTACAAGAGTATGATTTAGAAATCAAGCCAACTAAGTTGGCCATAGGACAAGGCCTCACCTAACCAATCATGGAGATAGACCCAAGAATCACAATACATTAGGTAGACCAAAAAAAGGTGGAACATTTATATTGGTATGCCATAGTTATGCACTTTCTACTTTATTAAAACTCGCCCCCAATACTCAACCATACATATAGAAGATCCCTCTTATTTAAAGTCATACATTATATGTTGAATAAAGGAGTTCTCTTCAAAAGAAACTATAAGGGAGTATACCTCTAGTGTGTATCAGAAGAAGAGGTCAAGGACATAATGACTAGTTTATATGAAAATTTGGGAGCTATCCATCCTATGGAAAATGCCATGGCTCACAAAGCTCTCCAAGAAAATTAATTTTATCCCACACTGTTTAGAAATGTTCACACTCGTGTTCATTTTTGTCACCAATGCTAAACCTTTACTAAAAGGGAAATGCACACTAAATTATACTATAACTTATTGTAGAGTTTATGACATTTACATAATGGGTGATAAATTTCATGGGGGTAATTAAACCCAATTCATTAGATGGTCATAAATTCATTTTCACATGCACAAACTACTACACTAGATGGTTTGAGATAATTACAACTAAGAAAAGCACCATTTTTGAAGTCATCAAGTTCTTGGAGATTTCTATAGTCACCCATTTTGGGTTCCCCATTTATTTAGTATGTGATAATGGCCAAAATTTTAATCTGAAGAGTTCATATAGTGGGAATATTATAATAGAATCAAACTCAAGTTCTCCTCCAATCACTATAACAAGGGAATAGATTGGTAGAATCCACAAACAAAAAATTAATCAATGCCATCAAGAAATTAGTCAGAGAGAACCTTGTGAAGGCCAATTACTATTAAATTTTTCTTTATGGGTAAACTATATAATGTATAAGCAAGCCCTAAAAATTTCTCCTTTCATTATCATCTACAGATTGGAGCCAATCATGCTAATCACTCTAAAAGTGCCCACGTATAATTTCATGCAAAATTCATGGGACTAGATGATAAAGTTAATTCTTGACTTCTAGACCTAATATAATTAGAAGAAGCTTGGGATGAATCCTTGTTGAGATTTAACAAACATCAAGACATAGTCAAGAGGTGGTTTGACAAGAAGTCAAAGGTTAAGACCTTAAGAATCTTAGATCTATCCCTAATGTAGGACAAGGCACATGAGAAGAAATGCCAACATTCAAAAATTGATCCCCTCTATATCAACCCATACCAAATTGCTAAAAAAATGGGAAAAAATTCCTTTTGTCTCAAAGATCTCAAGGGAAATGACTTCCCAGTTCTAGTAAATAGATAGTTCTTGAAGCACTATTTCTCAACTATCCCCTCTAAAGTGGTTTTTGAGTAGCCCAAAAGAGGCAGCAATGTATATATTAAGTATATTTGATTTAGTTATGCATTTATTTCTATTGTGTGATTTTATTTGTGTTGAATTTTTCCCTTATATCCCCTTATTTATTTTACATTGTTCTTGTTGGAAATATTGTCATTGATGTCAAAGGTCTAGTATTATTGGTGATAAAGGCCCCATTACATTTAATGTTGTTTATCTTGGCTAATGTGAGTTAATATTTATTTAATATTAATGAATATATTTTTGGTTGCATATGAGACAAAAGAAGGGCCCTTGGAGAAGTCAAAGAGCCATGGGTTAAAGACAAAAGAAGGATAAGACACATTTTCCCATGAAGAGTCATCTTGGGGAATACCAATAGTCACCAAGTGAAGACAAAAGAGTAAAGGCAAAATTTCTCATGAAGGGACACTTTAAGGATTACGAAAAGTCACCAAAGATAAGGACAAAAGTGGGAAGGACGTTTTTGGTCATGAAGGGTCACCACATGACTTTTCAAAGGCTTGAACATGAAGGGTCATCCAAGATTGATGCCATTTTCCATGAGGATTGAAGGGTCACAAAGGGAGAAGGCCAAAGGTCATTTGGAAAGCTATAAATAAAGGCTTGAAAAGACATTTGTAATGTGGAAGTGAGAGGTTGATTTGATATTATAATATCTAGCTTAGAAGAGAAATTGTGAGAGATGAATATGATTTGTATTTGTTATATCTAGCTTAGAAGAGCAAAGGTGAGAGAGAGGAAAGAGATGTTGTATTGAACTATCATTTGTTGAGATAGCAACATTGAGAGATAGGTGTGTGGTATACACAAAGGGGTTGGTGATCCTATGGGTTGGTGCTCACGAATTGTTGTTGGGTTGGTGCTTGACAAAGGGGTTGGTGCTCCTATGGGTTGGTGCTCGGCAAAGGGGTTGGTGCTCCGATGGGTTAGTGCTCATGAATTTTTGCTGGGTTGGTGCTTGGTAAAGGGGTTTGAAGCTCCTGTGGGTTGGTGCTCATGAATTGTAGCTGGGGTGGTACTCGATAAAGGGGTATGGTGCTCCTATGGGTTTGTTCTCACTAATATTCTTGAGATTGTTCTCCGTGGTTTTTCCCACATTGGGTTTCCACGTTATATCTAGTGTCTCTCTCTATCTTGTGTGATGTTTATTGTTTGAGTTTTATTTCATAACTTGAATGTTTGATTAAGTGGAATTTGATAAAGGGAAAGTTTTATAAGATACATGATATACTGATTCACCCCCCCCTCTCAGTATATCCTGTGCTTAACAATTGGTATCAGAGCAGGTTCCTTTCAAAAGGGTTTAATAGCTTGAAGGTAGATCAAAGAAAAGCATAAGATGGCCAAGTAGCTAAAGAAAGAGAATCAAGAGTTGAAATCTATGGTTGAGGATCTTAAGGAAAAGGTGTGTATCTTGGATTCTAAGTTGGCTATAGAAGTAAAAGAAAATAAGATATTTATTCGGGATCTTAAGAATTAGTTAGAGGTTGCAAATTCAATTTTAACATCAAAAGAAGAAGAATGTAATCAGTTGAAGGTTGAGTTAGGCTCTTAAAAGGATAATCATGAGAAGCTTATAATCAAGGTTGAAAAAGATCATGAAATATCAGTCAAAGGAAAGAATGATGCAGGTTTTGAAGGCAAATCAAAGAAGCTGATCAAGCAGCCCAATGCTTTTAAGTTTTCAAATTCTTCTCATGGTTGTTGTTTTGTTTGTCATCATGTTGGTCATAGGGCAAGAGACTGTATGAGGAGAAGCAATCATCAAAGGGAGATCTTAGCCACATTCAAGAAAAAGGTATGAAAAATATTGTTTGCTTTTGTTGTCATGAGGTTGGCCATATTGCTAGATTATGCCAGAATAAAGTAAAGAGATATTCAAGGTATTACAAAGGATTTAGAGACCCTAGAAAATATGAGAAAAGACAAATTCAGGTTTGGAGACTTAAAATAGTAAAGGTTGATCAAGTTGAGTTTAAGAGTGAAAATGAATTACTTCCTATAATAGATAAAGAATAAGATAAGAAGGATTGTAAAGAATCTCTTGTTACATTTGAGCATGAGCTTTGTCAAGATAAGATAGTTGTAAAAGTTGAGAAAAAGAAAAACATCATAAATGATAAGGTTAGTAGGTCAAAAAGATTAGACATGCTTAAATGGATTCTAAAAGAAAAACACAAAAAGATCAAGGAAGAAACAGAGGAGATATGGGAATCTCCTGAGGTTTATTTCTAGAACCCTATTGTGTGGGGTGTCTCTTCTAGGCTTCTAGGAGACACTTTTAAAAATTGAAGCATGGTGGATGCTATTGGGTCTTGGTTATGTTGCATGACAAGAAGGTGAGTTGGAAAATTAATTTGTATATATTTTGAGGGAATAGATTTTTGAAGAAAATTTTGCATCAGTAATAAGGTTTGAGGCTATTAGAATGATTGTTCAATATGTAGTGTTTTAAAGTTTTAAAGTGTTTCAAATGATTATGGTCACAAGAAATTTGAAATTTGAAAAAGAGCTAACAGTTTCAGAAAGAAGGAGAAGGATATTCATGCAGATTCAATGAAGAAGGATCAGAGTTTCAAAGTTCCATTCATCAGGAAGAAGGTTCAGTTGTGTTCATGGCAAAAGAAACAAGATGAAGATTTTATGTTGGTGCAAATAGCTTTGCATGTAAGAAATAAAGATCAGCCATGGTTTGTTGATAGCAGATGTTCGAAGCATATGACAGGAGATAAGAGTAAAGAAGATCAATGGTGGCATAGTGAAATTCAAAGATAAAACCACTACCAGGATAGCCAGAAAAGGTATTTTAAATTTTGGATATTAGTAGATCCAAAGCTAAGAATGTTTTGTAAGCATAATCTATTGAGTGTAAGTCAAATATGTGATCAAGGATACACCTTAGAGTTTCATGCAGAAGGTTTTGAGATTAGAAGGAAATATTCAAATAAGTTGATTACAGATTCTCAAAGGATAGGTAAAGATGTATATGTTTTGTTAGATATCTTCTCAAAGGCACAATCAAAGGATACATTCAAAGATCAGCGAGAGGAGTTGGGAGTAATTACTATTACTTCTTGCCATTGATGTTCATCATGAAGTGAGGGGGAGCTAATTGTTAGCTCTAGGTAGGCCCTTTGCCACTGATGTCAAAGGGGGAGAATAATAGGTATAGGTACAGGGAACAGGTACAGGTTGCTACAGTAAGGGGGAGTTACTATATGTTTTTAGATGATAGTATGTGCAGGTGACAGGATGTGGCAGTTTCAAGATTGAGGTTGCCATCAATGACAAAGGGGGAGATTGTTGGAAATATTGTCATTGATGTCAAAGGTCTAGTATTATTGGTGATAAAGGCCCCATTGAATTTAATTTTGTTTATCTTGGCTAATGTGAGTTAATATTTATTTAATATTAACAAATATATTTTTGGTTGCATATGAGACAAAAGAAGGGCCCATGGAGAAGTCGAAGAGCCACGAGATAAAGACAAAAGAAGGATGGGACACATTTTCCCATGAAGAGTCATCTTGGGGAATACCAAGAGTCACCAAGTGAAGACAAAAGAGTAAAGACACAATTTATCATGAAGGGACACTTTACGGAATACAAAAAGTCACCAAAGATAAGGACAAAAGTGGGAAGGACATTTTTGGTCATGAAGGGTCACCACATGACTTTTCAAAGGCTTGAATATGAAGGGTCATCCAATATTGGCACCATTTTCCATGAGGATTGAAGGGTCACAAAGAGGGAAGGCTAAAGGTCATTTGGAAAACTATAAATAAAGGCTTGAGAAGCCATTTGTAATGTGGAAGTGAGAGGTTGATTTGATATTGTAATATCTAGATTAGAAGAGCAATTATGAGAGATGAATATGATTTGTATTTATTATATCTATCTTAGAAAAGCAAAGGTGAGAGAGAGGAAAGAGATGTTGTATTGAACTATCATTTATTGAGATAGAAACATTGAGAGATAGGTGTGTGGTATACACAAAGGGGTTGGTGCTCCTACGGGTTGGTGCTCATGAATTTTTTCTGGGTTGGTGCTCAATAAAGGGGTTGGTGCTCGGCAAAGGGGTTTGAAGATCTTGTGGGTTGGTGCTCACGAATTGTAGCTGGGGTGGTACTCAACAAAGGGTTATGGGGCTCCTATGGGTTTGTTCTCACTAATATACTTGAGATTGTTCTCTGTGGTTTTTCCCACATTGGGTTTCCACGTTATATTTAATGTTTCTCTCTATCTTGTGTTATGTTTATTGTTTGATTTTTATTGCATATCTTGAATGTTTGATTAAGTGGAATTTGATAAAGGGAAAGTTTTATAAGATATATGATATACTGATTCACCCCCCTCTCAGTATATCCCATGCTTAACAGTTCTTATGATGCCCAGCCTTTTGTTAGTAATTACTCTAGTTGGTGGCTAAAACTCAGGAGGATCATTAAGAAATAAGAGAGCCCAGGTTCAAACCTTCAATCCAAGTAATTTTAGGACTATAATATGGGATTATTAATATTATATATCTTAGAGGCCAATGATTTTATAAGAATCATGTGGATTTTATAACAACTTACACCCATGATAGAAATCCAACTGCACTTAAAATAATAACTCTAGAA
This sequence comes from Torreya grandis, assembly GCA_037957365.1. Lineage (NCBI taxonomy): Eukaryota > Viridiplantae > Streptophyta > Pinopsida > Cupressales > Taxaceae > Torreya > Torreya grandis. The sequence continues at coordinate 2,007,988 of JARHVA010001561.1, read as the reverse complement.
TATATTGGATTATTCAAGTTGATTATAGACTAGCTGGCTATTCAAAACTTCCCCCTTATCCATTTACCCTTATATTTATACCAAACCTTCAATGGATAGGAATAAATAATAAATAATATCTTATTTGGAAACTTGGAAAAGAATAATGCAAGCATGCATAATCTAAATTCTAAATCTACCTCAAAATGGCTATATAGACAATCTCCATCATAAAGTTTCTATCCTGGCTAGCAGTGGAGCAAGGCCATGGATGGGACTAGAGATATCAAAACTAGGGATATGAATGGTTTTATGGTATTAGATCAATGCCTTATCCATTCCCCTTCAATCCATCAAGCAAACAACACCCAAGACTAAATATAATAACAAGTCTAATCTTGATTTCTTGAAAGAAATCTAAGAATGAATCAGTGTGAAAATTACTTCTCATATAGGCTAGTGGTTGTGTATGGGTGGAAGATTAGTATGGAACTTATTATTATGATACTTTAGTGCCTTATATTTTTTTGAAGATAAAATACCCCCATATAATATTTGTGATAAATAAGGATAGAAGAAGAAATTGGTTGGGTTTTAAGTGTTTCTCATCACTTTCCCTGTAGAAGTCACCATTTGTTATGGCCAACATGCCCCCTTTTCTCTGAAATGGGGGACCCCTCTAAATTTTTTGTAAACCATATATTTAGAGTTATCCATTTTATTATCAATGATTATGATTATTCAAAACTTTAGAATATACATCTCCTTCAATTTCTTCAAGCAGTAACATACCTCTTTTTTAACTTTCTTTAAAATAACTAAGTAGTGTTTGTTCACTTTTAGCATATCATGGAACTAACATTGCAGGTTGATTTTCATAAAGAGATGTTCTAGGATTTTTGTTCCATTTTCAAAGAAATAAAATCATTATCTTCCATGGAAAAATTAAGTCCTCTATGTCTAATAAAGCCTGACCCAATGAGAGATCACCACATCATTTAAAGTTAGAAAGGCTAGTTCCTAGACCTATAAGATATGTTAGAGCTTGAGAGGGCCCATCCCAATGGGAAGCTTCCATGTCATTTAGAGTGATTTTATAACCTTAGATAGGCCATACTAATGATAAGTTTCCATGTCATCTATATTCACATAGGATAATCCCTCAAACCTATTAGAGATGTTAGAGTCTGGGAGAGCCCATCCCAATGGAAAATTGCCACATCATCTAAAGTCAGAAAGACTAATCTCTGATACTTGTCATAGATTGTAGATATTAGGAAAACCTAATCAAATAGGAAGCTTCCACATCATATAATATGAATATGAACTAGTTTCCACTTGTGACCCAAAAATATTAGAATGAAGTGTGATCGGTTCACTAAGACCAATTAGGGTGTGCCACATGTCCTAGGTGACACATCACCCAACCTAAGATAAAGGCATGGAGTAAGGGTACATGCTTATATCTTGACCATTAATGAAAAATTTAATACAGATATGACACATTTTAGAAAGTGGGAGTTAGTTGAGAAAACTCTAAGGGATGTGAATGTGTGCTTACCACACGCTCGCTATTAACATAATTGGAAACTAGATCTAATTGAATAATTTTGATAAACATCCCATCACCATTTCTATATACATCTGATAGTAGAGGGTCATGGGATGTAAATCCAATTCTCAATTTGGAATTAAAATGATAAAATCTCACCACCAACTCAAATTTAAAATTTATAACAAGTGAGCTACCAAATGTAATTAATGTAGGGAGATGTGTGCATAAGCTTTTAAATCCTAAAGGAGTCCCATTAATGTTTACCATTATTACCTTAAAATAAATATCAAACTCCTTGCTTTCAAATTTAAAAATAACCCCTGTATCATGTTCCTTATATGCCTAAGATATTCCTAATTTTTCCTCTATCCTAATTTAATGGCTGCCACATCTTCAACCCAAAGTTTAATCCCAAGTATGGGGATACCACTTTCCCTATTGGTTTAAATTTCCCAAGGACTCTATTGATACCAATGACCAACTAGCTAAATATGAGGTTTCCATTTAGTCTTATAAAACATGCAAACTCCATAGAGCCATGACCAAACCAATGGAATTTCTCTGCACTAACCTACTAGGCAACATCCTCCACAAGGCCATCTGAGTACGAGATGTTATTAATTATTAGGTGTGTTAACTCACCTATTTCCACCAGATTTTCAAAATATTTTGGAATTCCTTCAAATCATACTACTCCTCCCATACTTCTCATTATCATACCATGCAATAATAGTGTTAGTCTAGATAACTGATCACTAGATATATGACATCCTCTATGATTGGGTTGAGAACCTAGACTCCAAGTGGGTCAACAAAAAATAGATTAATAACTATATAGCTTGTACCTTCTAAGAGGAGGTTTAAGTATGTATGATCCAATAAAATTGGATATTTGATAACTTAGATTGCCATCATGTCAATGAGTTATGGGTTTCTCTATTGCACATGATCTTGATTCACTCTAACACCCAAAATCTTGGAGGCTTGATCAAATTCAAGTTGGTCTATGTCATCATAAATTCTTGGAATGGGGGTGAATTCTACATGATGAGATACCTAATTGATGACAACTATGGGACACTCTCATTCAACATGTTAGCCTTTATTTCATGAGTTATTGATAACCAACTATCCACATGGTTTTCTAAAAGCTATATGGCCACCAGTTCCACCAATATGTCTAGGACATTTGTGACTACTTTTGCTTAGTTTATACTAGGTGGTCATTAATTTTCCCCTTCCCTATCTCTCAAATATAATTTAGTAATCCATCATAGCCACAGGGAAATACTAGATGTATAAAAATGAAACTATGATTTGAGTCATGAGCTTCCTCAAAGACCCCCTATACCTACCATACTATGTACCTAATAGCCTAGTACAATAGGAGGTCACCTATCAAATAGTGAATGACATATTTAGCTTCTAAATATAGTGATAGAAAAAGGCACACCATGTACTCCCAATCATCATACGAGGGTACATCTACAATAAATTCCTCTCCATATAAAAGATGGTGGTTAAGAAAGACATCTTCACCCTAGAGAAATGCAAGATTTGGTAGTAAGACCCTAAAGGGGTAATTTGGGCCCACTTAGTATAGTATTTAAGTCCATTTAACATCACCTATAACCATTAAGCTGAGGATGATGATGGGATTTATTTATATGCCATCAGTGATCCAGAAGAAAATAAAAAAGGCTTAGGTAATCCCCTTAACAACCCCTCTAAATCCTACTTGATCTATAAAGTACTTGACTCCAACTGCTCTAGCCATATCTTGGAGAATCTTGTAAGACATCTCACCATATTCTCCTCCTCAAGCTCCACCTCCTCCAATTTCTCCTTAAGCTCTACCTCTACATCCTCCAATTTCTCAACAAGATCCACCTCTACCTCCTGTAATGTCACCTATGACTAGGCCCTAATAGCTCCAAGCTCAAAATACATGATGTAAGGTAGACTAAGAACATATTAATCAACCAATAGTGTTACAATATTTTATATTTGATACCACTAGTAGCTCAAGAGTGAGCCCCAAATGAGGCACCCAATAAGAACCCATTCAGGTTCTCTAGCTCACTCCTCCATCTCCTCCCATTTTCATTTCACCCCTTACTCACCTATATTCCAACATCTTGTTTTGACGCCTGCTAGTTCAGATATACCCCCTTTATTTCCCATTATTTCCCCTTCATATTTCACCTAATTACCTTTGGTGTCAGTCCTTTTGAGCATCTTCACTTCCCCTTTCCATTCTTCTCTACCCATCTCATGGCCTAGAGTCCTCCCAATGCCTCCCTTGGGTATGCCCTCAATAATAAGTGTGAATACAATCTTTGAGAGCCTATCACCAATATTAGGGGCCTCCTAGTACCCACTCTAATCAACCTAGTGCTCCCTTCTATGTCTCCAAGTCCTCTACCATCAATCCTTGTAGCCCTAGTTGTCATAGTCAGACCATCCACCACAACACCTAAAGCTAACTCAAGGAAGATGCTAAAGAAGAAATAAAAGGTTACCCATCCTTAAACTCATCCATCTTACAGTCCTTTAGTTCTATATCTACCTCCTCTACAAGTTTCTTTTACTCCTCCATCCCTAGTAGTAGTATCCCGATAATTGGCTCCTTAACCCCCTCTCTATTATGCCCTTAATCATTGTCCTGTCTTGGGATATGTGTAGTTGAATTATGGCTTACATAACTCTTTTTCATATTATTTTAAATTTATTTATGTATTAATATACTTAGTTAAAGCTAACTCAAGGAAGATGCTAAAGAAGCAATAAAAGGTGACCCATCCTTAAACTCATCCATCTTACAGTGCTTCAGTTCTATAGATACCTCCTCTACAAGTCTCTTTTACTCCCCCATCCCTAGTAGTAGTATCCCAATAATTGGCTCCTTGACCCTCTCTGTTATACCCTTAATCATTGGCATGTCTTGGGATATGTGTAGTTGACTTATGGCTTACATATCTCTTTTTCATATTATTTTAAATTTATTTATGTACTAATATACTTAGTAGGTAGGCCTATGGGTGGCACATGGTCCTATTAGACTATATATAGGAGGTAGTGTTAGTTATTCATCATCATATTTGAGTATTCATTCTTATTGAAAGCATTTGGCAGGTTGCCCCCTCGAAGTGGCATAACTATTATTCATATTTTCTGATATATTTCCATATCATTGTGATATAATACTATATATCTACTTATTTGGTGAATTAATATCATTCCAAGTGGTATCAAAGCATTGATTTGGGCCATAATCAGGTCAAAACCCCTAGATCTTAAAATTTGGATATATCTTACAAATGGATACAAATTTATCTAAAATATTTTTACTAGAGTTGAGAAATAATTCAAGTTTCCATTAAAATTTTAGCTCATTTGGATCTATTTTTAAAAATTTATCATCATTTTAGTTTTTTTCATAAATTTGCTCAATAACTCATAATTTGTACAATTTTTCAAATTGTTTAATATTTTTATAAACCTTGAAAAAATTAGTTTGGGTTTATTCTTTAATATTTTTGATTTGAGGCTTAAATATTTTCAAAAAATTAGTGGTCAAAGTTGGGTCAATGGGGTAGAATAAGGTTCACCATCAAGCCTTTGTTTGGCTAGTCTTAACACCCATGGATAGGGGAAAAGGAAAGAAACCCCTAAAAATCCTTTAGGGGATGACATGGATTCTGAATCATCTAATATGATTTCTCAAATCTAGTCAAATCTACATGGCCTAATGTAAAAGGATGTGCAAGTCCAAACTCAATTATCAGTAATGCAAGGGGATCTTAATGGCATGAATAATCAGTTGCATCAAATCACAACACTATTGGATACTATCTAATCTCATTTACCACTTAAAAAACCTCCATTTTTTCCTTTTGGTCATCCTCCTCTTAATACTAACACTGCCAATATAGGGGTAAAATCGATGTTGCAAAAAGTAGACTTATGCAAGTTTGATGGTAAGGATCCACTTACTTGGATCACTCAAATTGAAAATCTATTTGATTTACACCAAAATACTAGATCTTAAAAGGTGGTTGTGGAACCTCTATATCTATAACCTGAGCCATTCATTTGGTATCATTGGTTTTATGCTCAAAAGAAGAATATTGGTGCTCCTATTACATGGTCAGTATTCTTTAGATGAACTGATGTCTCAATATCAAGATAATGTTTCTGAAAACTATGTTAACTAATTAGAAAAACTATGATAAATATGAATAGTGAAGGACTACATTCATCAATTTAAAAATCTATCCGTACATGTGTAGGATATCACTAAGGCAAATCTAACTGACCTTTTTTTGGGTGGACTAAAAGATAGTATTCAATTAGAGGTTCATATGTTTAATCCCACAACTGTATCCAAAGCTATACCAAGGGCACACTTGGTAGAAGAAAAAGATATGATAAAATGTCATCCTTTCACTAATAGTCAGGAATGCACCTTCCCAAATCCATCATAGCCTCAACTTACCAGATTGACATAACAATAAATTAAGGAGAAGCCTACCAAAGGGTTGTGTATGGTTGTAATAATAAATGGAGAAAAGGTCATATATGTGTTGAAAAGAAGTTATTTTTACATTTAATGGGCTAATGAGGATGAAGAAGATGAGGAGGCATTGATTGAGGGTTTTGAAGGACCCATGGATGAAGTTGTATATTCTCAACCTACTATCTCCTACCATGCCCTTGTAGGTATTTCTATGCCTCAAACTCTTAAGGTGGTGGGTTTTATTAAGAAACAGAAGGTTGTAGTGTTGATTGATTTAGGGAGTACAAATAATTTCATCAATAGTAAGTTATTTTCTCATTTGAATTATTTCATTTACCTCATCCGAAAATTTTAATTCATGATTTCTAATGGTGGTACAATTAATTGTTCTATAAAATGCCATATTATTAAGTTATCAATGGTGGACTATTTGCTATATTTTCCTATGTTTATTATTCCTATGGGTGGGACTGACATTATTTTGGGAGTACAATGGCTCACCACATTGGGTACTATTGAGATGAATTTTCATGAACTATTCATGCATTTATATTATAAATTCAAGCCAATGGAACTACAAGTATTAAGATTTAAATATCCACAAATGGTTAGTTCACATTAGATGACCAAGATGCTAAAATAAGGTGTTGAAGGAGTTGTGGCATGCTTATTTTCCATTAATGTTCAATAAACTAAGAAATCGGTTAATCCTAAATTACAAAAAATATTGGATGAGCATTAAATTATTTTTGGACCCATGATAAAAGGTCTTCCTCCTAGTTGTACTCATGATCATGCCATCAGACTCATTTCTAGAAGTACACCACCCAACATCAGACCATACAGATATCCTTATGCCCAGAAGTGTAAAATTGAAAAAAAGTTATAAGAGTTATTAGAAGTATGTACCATTCACCATATCCAAAGTGAATATTATTCTCTAATAGTCATGGTACAAAATAAGGATGAAACTTGGAGTATGTGCCCAGATTATAGAGAGCACAACAAGTTCACTATCAAAGATAAGTTTCTTATTCATTTAATTGATGATTGTTAGATGAATTACATGGTGTTGTTTATTTTACCAAATTATATCTTCACTTTGGGTATCATCAAATATATATCTATGAGGAGTACATTCCTAAAATATCCTTCCATACTCATGAAGGCCATTATGAATTTTTGGTCATGCCTTTTGGTCTCACCAATGCACCATCCACCATTTAGAGTTTGATGAATATGGTTTTTAGGACATTTTTGAGAAAGTTTGTACTTATGTTTTTTGATGACATCCTTATTTATATAATTTTTTAGGAAGACCACTTGTATCATGTGAAATAGGTGCTCTCAGTTATTGAGCAACATCAGTTATATGCTAAACCATCAAAATGTGCTTTTGGAGTTCAAGAAGTAGAAAATTTGGGTCATATTGTATCACATGAGGGAGTAAAAGTTAATCCTAAAAAATCCAAGCCATCATGGAGTGGCATATTCCTAAGACACTTAAGATACGAAATACTGGCTAAGATGGTTACTAGGATAATGAGATATTGAAATATGGTTAGACCAAAAAGTATGGCACTTCACAGAAGAAGAATCTAAAAGGATTGGTTTAGCCACAGGTGAAATCATTTAGGAGCATATATATGAAGAAATATACAAAATTTCTAGTGTGAGATACCTAAAATACTGACTAATTAGTTGAAAAGACTAAAATACTACTACTTCAATCCCAAAATGAAAGAAACTATTACCTAGACAAAGAAAAGATAGACTAGTTGTTGAAACTAGAAATTATTACATAGATTACTAGCTTTCCATGACCATAGATGGATATATCATTGAGTTCATAGTACAAGGATATATAGCATTTGAATTTACGTAGGACCATTTTGTCTAAGTAATCAAAGGGAAATGTTTGCAGTGAATACCTCTCCTATTGTAGATGTTGGTTGTGGATAAGGCCATGGTGCATATTCTAGCCAATATGGAGTAGTTGATTTGGGCATAAGGGGATGTGTACACATAAAGGTGAATTATGTAGATGAGTAATTAGAGATTGAACCTGACTCTAGAATGGATATGTGGGGAAAGAAGATTTAGAAAAAACTTTGGATTTAGAATGAGAACTATGACAATAAAATAGATGGAACAAATAGAACAATACCTAAGTAGATGTGAGTATAAGTAAGAGTATTAGTAGAGTAGATGATGATCACGTGTGTATATGTAATGATAAAGATGATGAAGGAAAAATAAATAAGATGATGTTGGATGCTGACATATGAAATGAGAGAATGAAGAATGTGATGAAGATAAGTTTTATGAAGAGGAAGATGAGAATAACTTAGATGTAGATCCAATAGATGATGGATTTAATGTACAACAACATGTAAGGGTATTGATAAAAGAATAATAATTATGTATAGAAATAAAATTTAGTCACATTTTAATTATAGGTTTAAGGACAATAGATGAAGTTACATAAAATAATCATTCACTATAAAAGCACACATCCTCCTAGCCTAATATTTTATATTTTAGTACAAACTTTTAACCAAGAGAAGAAGAGAAGAGTTAGGAAATACCATTTTTAGAGAATACGATCCATGGGGGTATCAAAATTTACATAAATATAATTTGGAAGGATTTTTAGCTCTTAGATTTAGATGAAACTAAACAACTTGGACTCCTTCACTAAGTTAGTAGTTCATCGTAATACCAATAGCTATATAACTGGTGATAAATCAATTTATTATTGAAGACTGCACCTCTATGACTAAAAAATCTCCTACTTGCTCAAAATTTGATTTATTGTATCAAGCCAATGATCACATGTAGTATTACATAGAAATAACAAGAAAGGCACTTTTCCTTGGGAAATAGATTCATCTATCAATGGTGACTTAGATAAACACCTCCTCAACTAGGCTCATGGTGACCATGAACTCCAACCCATGCGAATGGTATTTGTACATGAGCATCAAATACTTGTATATTACATGATAGAGGACATTAATGATTTCATTATTAATTTATAATTTCATATTATGACCACCAATCAATGGGTTAATTATTTAAACTATTCCCTAAAGGGAGTTACTACAACATGTTGGGCAACTCATTAAGACAACTAGGTTGAGTGGGATGACACTTGTGAACTCATGATCAATAGGCTTTAGCTACCACAATTTATCTACATTAACTAGCCATTATTTTAAGAAGGTGAGTGCCCCAAGGTTCATGTGCATCTGTTTAAGTTTGGAATGTGTAACTATGACACCCAAGTATAGGGTTCACATTTTCCACTATACACTTGCTCCCCTACCAGCAACATGGTACATGCAACAAGATCACCAGAGGGAAACCAAACATTGGGCACAAGTGCAGAGTGATTTTATACAAAAAAATTGTCTTTGAAGATGAAAATCCTCTAGTTCATAATACACTAAAAGACTCAAGTACTTTCTATGTCATGAGTGTGTAGAATATTTGAACACCACAATAGAATTAACTATGTAGAAAAAAATAGATTTTGATCTTAATTCGGAACTTCAAATGTATAAAGTTAATAAGAATGAAGAAAAAGTTTTAATGCATCCATGTCACCAAATCTAGGATGAGGTAGAATATAGTGAATATTATGATTCTGATGTAGATTTAGATTCACTATCTAAATCTGCATCAGAATCATAATATTCACTATCTTTTACCTCATCCAAGATAGTGAACCTAAGTGACCTATAGAATTGCTTAAGGACACTGACACAACACTATCTGAGGAAGATAAGTTGTGAAACATCTAAATTCTAGAGTAGGAAGGGAAAAAAAGATCCAAGAATCTATGGATGAAGGAAAACACAATATTTATTATTAGCCTCTAAAAAATATGTCGCTAGCATCATAATAGAGGAGTTTCCAAAAATGGTAAGTGTAGGTGACTATTAGACAAAGACTATAATTTTAGAAGCCCTAAAGCTTATGAAGGATTACCAAGATGTCTTTCCTACCAAATTCTCAAAGGTTTGAGGAGTCTACCCATCTCTTGGTGAGATGCACATAGAATTGAAGGAGTACACATGACCAATCAAGAAGTGGATATATAAGCTTAATCTGAACATGAAACTAAAGGTAAAATAATAATTGGATAGAATGTAAGATGTAGGGATAATCTATCTAATATAAAAATATGATTAGGTAAGCCCAATGGTAGTTCAACCAAAGAAAATAGGATAAATCTGAGTATGTGGAGACTATTGCATTTTGAATGATGCCTACCTAAATTATCCATTTCCTATACCATTTATGAATGAAGTTTTAGAGTCTATTATAGGACATGAATTATATTATTTTATGGATGGGTTCAGTGGATACCAGCAAATTTCATCATAGAGGAGGATCAAGCCAAAATAACTTTTGCAATAGAGTGGGGTTATTTTGCATATAAAGTCATGTTATTTGGATTGAAGAATGCACCTACAGTGTTCTCACATGTAGTGGTTACAACATTAAAATATTTCATCCATGAGTTCCTAAAAGTTTACCTGGATGATTGGGAAATCTTTTCCCTATTCAAAGAACATTTTTCCAATTTATGTTTGAATGTAGAATGATGTCAAGCTCTGTGCATAACTTTAAATTTGAAGAAGTGTTTATTTTTACACCTTTTAGTGTTTTACTTAGACATGTTACTTGTAGCAACAACATATTAGTGGATCAGGCTAAAATCATAGTAATCTTGAGTATGCTACCACCTATTAGTTCCACTAAAGTGTGTTCCTTTCTTGGGCACACAGGTTACTACCAAAAATTTATCAAAGGCTATGCAGTGATTTCATCTCCACTAGAAGCCTTAATACACAAGAAGGATAAGTTTTTATGGACATTTGAATGCTAATTTTTTTTATTGAGCTAAAATAGTGACTAGTCACTATGCCCATACTTGTTTTCCCAGACTAAAGTAAGTCATTTCATGTACATGTAGATGCTTCAAGCATCTACATGTACATGAAATGACTTACTTTAGTCTAGGAAAATAAGTATGGTCATAGTGTCCAATCACTATTTTAGCTCAATAAAATCTTCTTAGCATTTAGATGGTATTGGTGTTGTAATTGCATAGCCCAAATATGGTTTGGTTGATCATCCTATCCACTTTGATAGCCAAAAATATTGAGATACAGATAAAAATTATAGAACTATAGAATGGAAAGCATTGGCCATTATATTTATTACTTTAAAAATTTTAGCACTCTCATTTAGAGATTCAAAGTTTTCACTAACCATCAAGCCCTATAGTATATGGTCAACAAACTGATGTTAGGAGGATGAATATCTCACTGGTTGATGTTGTTTTAGGAATTTCAATTTTGTATAAATGTAAAACTAGGTAGAGAAAATGTGGGACTTGACCACCTCAGCCATATTCCAAATGGTGAAGATCCATAAGAAATAAAAGAAAACTCATTTGATGTGCACCTCTTCCATTTCTTTTTGATTATTGAAAACCTAGAATCATTTGCCAACTTTCTCAACCAAGGAATATTTTATGCACATGTTTAGGAATGAGATAAAAATTAGTTTGTGACTAGATATCTACCATATACCATCATTAATGGACTACTATATCACTTGGAAAAGGATGAAGTCCTGTGTAGTGTTGTTCTCAAACATAAATGACCTCAACTCTTGGAGGAATCTCATCAAGGAGATAAAGGAGGAAATTTCATAGGAGAGGCTATAGCTAAAAGATCTTATAGACCAGATTATGGTGGCCAAATTAGTTCCAAATTGCACATAGAGTTGTGTAGCATTGTAATGTCTACCAATGTATGGGAAAACCACTCCAAAAATATGAGATGCTATTGCAACCCCTCTTAGTAAAGCAATCATTTGAATAGTGGGATATTGATGTTTTAGGACCAATCAAACCACCAAGCAAGGGAAATAAATCTAGATACATCATTACTATGATAGATTATTTCACTAATTGGGTTTAAGCTATTGCCATACCTAACTATAGTGTGAAGGATGCAATGAAGTTTTTATATGAAAATATCATTACTAGGTTCATATGTCCAATCAAGTTAGTTAGTAATAGAGGAATGTACTTCCTCAATAATATCATCAAGGATTTGATTGAAGATTTTGTGATCTCTCATCATAAAATCATTGCCTATCATCTGTAGGAAAATGGCCAAGTTGAAGCTTCAAATAAGGTATTAGCGAAAATGCTCATAAAAATCTATGATGTTAAGAGATATGACTAGGAAGATCACAATAATATTGGGGTCATATTTCACAAATTAAAAATTGGCTATAGTATTTACACCATTTCATTTGGTGTATGGCTTAGAAGCAGTCATGCCAATGGAATATCTAGTACCCAGCCTATGCATTGTTATGATCATGCATTTAGGAGATCATGAATCTCTTACTAATCAGCTTATGGAACTAATAGGATGGATGATTTTAGACAAAGAGAAGAATATACATAGGAGGTACATAATTAAATCCATAAATCATGGTATGATAGGAATATATGCCATAAATAATTTCACAAAGATCAGCCAATTTTATTATATGATGTTTGGTTCAGAGCATTCGAAGGAAAACTATAAATAAAATGGAAAGGGATGTAAATTATACATGACTTAACATAGAAAGGAGTGGTAGTTTTAAGGGATCTTCAAGGAACCATGTTGCCAAGGTGAGTGAATGGCTATATGCTTAAGCCTTACTGCCAATAGTATATTGATCTCATTCTGAACACTAAGTGGGTAAAGAGTAACACCATGTAGATTAGGATTTATATGATTTTGAAGTTTTCTATGTGTGTTTATTTTATACTTTGTTTATTTTTATATTATTTTAGTAATAAAATTTGTGAAGTATATAAAACAAGTATTGCATGCACCAGATGTGCATAGGAAGATCCACATGTACTTCTAGAAAAGTTAAAGAGGAGTGACTAAAAAATATTAAGTCTGAGAAAGATGCTAAAATGTCACATCAAAAATATATCCATTAGATAATGGTCATCCACTAGAATTAAAGTCAAGAGCCATGGGTTGATGGATGTGATCTTCAAAAAATCGGTAGTTAGTCAACATCATCAGCTCATACCCCTTGTATGGACACTTAAGGGCATAACGACATAACTCCACACATATGCCAATGACTAACTAATTTAATGGCTAGATTAGAAATTGATTTACTACATACACCATTGTATTCAAGATGAGAAGATAACTAAGAATGGCCTAGATGTAGAAGCCAAGAGGCACAAAATCTATAAAAGCTAATTTCAAACTCCAAGTTCACATTTCATCCTTATCATATTTTTGAGAGTTATAGCTATCAAGAGTTGAACCAATTTTATTTCATAGAGCATTTAGAAGTAGTTAATATTCTTATTACATAACCATGGATACCATTTCAATAATCCAACCCCTCTCTAAATCATAAAAGGAAGCCATGGGTGTTGACATGGCACTTCAACACACCAAGTATAGTGATCAAGAGCCATTTTAATACTTGTGTGAAGTCTAATAGAATAGTTTCTAGTCTGACCCTATTGATGTTGTATAACCACTCACCCTCATAGCTCCCTATAGATGTTAGAACATAGACATTGAGCATCTTCTATGAATGCCAAATTTTAGCAACATAGGAGAGATTGTTTAAGTATTACTTAGACAATATAATGATGGTGCTATCTATTTGAGACCATATGAGATGGTGGTCATCAATACATAATCCATGGCTCAAGCATTGGGCATGCCTATGCATGGAGAGTCCCTGCTACCCTATAAGACAAAAACACCTCTTATCTTGCAAGAAGTTTGGGACCTATATGTGTGGAAAAATAGAGGGATCTTGATTGATGAAATTTTAGACAAACTTATACACATTCTCATCTAATGCATCACTAGATGATTTTAGTAGACAACCAAGTCTACCAAAAAAATCCCTAAGGATGTTGTGAACATCATTCATAGGATAATCCACCGAGGTGAACAATTTAACTGATTTGAATAATTCATACAATAATTGCTCATAAACATTGATAAGTTCTTCACCACTCTAAGGCAAACCTTATAATATCATTTCATGATCCTTTTCCTTTGTTTCACATAATGAAAATCACCCAAGTGGGAAGTACACTCAAATATAGACTACTAGTTGGCACAATAGTTTTAAAACAATAGGAACATGGAGCCCTTACACATGTGGGGAAGTTAAAATTTTAGTGGGAAGAATATGTGGACCTCATCGCCACACACCCTAGATTCCACTACACATCTTGTAGTATTTAAGACAATATGCCATAGTCACTTTATTTCCTATGGGATTTTTCATCATAATTCATGATCTGTCGTGCTCACCTTTCAAATTTATTCCATTATTCATCATGATGGATATGGTGTAGGTCAAGGTAGCCAAATAAAAAGAGCATGTATCTAGGTGAGAAACCCCTTTATAATTGATACCACTAGGCACAGACAATCTATGTGGAACCATCAAATTTAGCATCTTGTTCACAATAGAAAAAGTGGAAATACATAATAGACCTTCATTTAGTGTCACCTCCTCTAAATATAAAAACATGAAACACTATGACTTGGAAGGATGATCTAAATGTGCCACAAATTATTGGCTCCTATGACCTCATAGACATGAGTACTGATGCATAGGAATTCTACCAAGTCATGCTAATATACATGGCTAGAGACTATTATGTGAAGGAGGAAGAAAAAGAGTTCCTTTTTCTAGAAGGTGATGCACATAGTACAAATTTAGAATCAGGTTCCACCTAATCTATGGGTGAAACTTTTAGCTTTTCTATTGTCCATCATTATTGATACAGTTAAAGAAGAGGTAGAGTAACTTTGGTGTAAAATGGACTTCATCCAACCATTGACTACTCTAGTATTTGTACCTAACATTTTTTTTCACCTCTATCAAAGAGTCTACTAGAATAACTTGTGTGTAAGTCCAAAACATGGCAAGAGACAAGAGTCTCCCCTACCTTATAAGAGCACACATTTAATTGACTAGTTGCTGAGAAAGAGGCATAGCTTGCCCCAAAAATGTTTGTACCACCACCATGATGCAGACTGGTCATAATTAATAGAAATAAAAAACATGTTCCAAGTTTGAAGGTACACCTAGATGACTCCCCATCATTACTACAAGCACAAGAGGTTGAATAAATAATATAGGAACAATAAACAATAGAGGAGCAATAAGCTGATAGAGAATAAGATGCTCATGTAACTAAATACTAGCTCAGAAAAGAGGAGAATAAAATAAAGAAAGAAAAAGCACAACAACAACAAACAATGCAAAAATCCAAAGAAGATGATGCCTCCAAAAAGGCTAAGGATGTAGAGGAAGACATACAAAAGGCTCAAGAGATGGCTTGATAAGCCTAAGAAGCAAGCATCACATAATAACAAGTGTAATAAGAGAAAGAGAAGAAGGAAAAAGAAGAAGAAAAATGATAATAAGATGTATCAGATCATGCACAAAAATAGGTATAAGAAGCTATTAGAAAAGAGGAGGAACACGATGAAAACCTACATCAACAACAAGTGCATACATAAGCACAAGCCCAGGTGCAGGCCCAAGCTACGTAGGAACAAGAATAAAATAAGAGAGATGTAGAAGAATAGAGAAAGACTGAAGAGTAAGAGAAAAAATAGAAAGAAGAAGAAGATGAGTTAAATAAGAAAGAGAAAGAATAATCTAAATAGAAAAATAAGGAAGAGGAAGAAAAGACCAAGAAAGAGGAAGAGAATAAGAGAAGATAGGAAGCAGAAAAGAAGAAGCAATAAGAAGAGGAGGAGACAAGGAAGAGGGAGGAAGAAGATATGAAGAATAAATAGGAAGAAGAGGTCAAATAGAAGATAATTGAGGATGTTTCATAGTAAGATAAGTTGATAACAAAGGTAAAAATAAGCATTATCCATGACATAGACACAAACATAGTTTCCACAACTCTCACTAAGAAATGTATAGCTCTATGATGTTCCCTCAATCATTTCTTGATGTACCACCTTTTCCTTCCCTCTATCCACCATGCCACATCAGGATCTTGTAGTAATGAAAAACACATTGACCACTCTTCTAGTCAGGCAAGAGACCTCTTTGGATGTCTCTCAATTGCCTTTGAAGAAATAGTTGAAGGGTGCCACAAAATTCTAAGAGTCTATCACACAAAAGACTACCTCCATAGAACAAGAGTAGGACCAATCAAAAGTAAAGAATGTAGAACTCATAGTGTGCATGCATGAATTAGTGAAGATAATCAAATACAATTTCCTAGCCTTGGCTTCTCAAGTCATTGGGTAGTAGATCATGTCAGACCACAATAGGATAATAACCCTAATTGTGTATCTCAAAAAGGACTAGTGTACAACAAAATAACTTCATGCACTCAATAACTTGGGATAAAACTTGAAGACTGAATCCATAACTTTGATTACTCCACTAGAGGATTATCAAAGTATGCTTGAAATCTTAACTCTACAAGCTTATCAAATTGCATGCAGTCTTCTAGACTAGAAGAAACAACTTGACAATACCCTTGCCAAATCTAATGTAGAATTTCCATAACTACCACAATTATGCATAACTAGACTACCTTGACAAATGAAATATAACTTGCTCTCTAACAATCATTCAATATTGGGGATAATGTGTGTGATCGAATCCTCAACTAGAAATAATAATTATGATGTAGTACATTTATGGGGATCCAAAAAGAAAGATGCGTTGAAAAATTGAAGTAATTGAGCAGAAATTTTTTACTAAAGGTTAGTAATATAGGGTTTGATATAAGTTCTACTCAAAATGCAGACCTCATGGAAATCATTAGGTGTTACACACCAATGCACATCTTGATTCACATGGTCTAGTAAGTGATGCTTGAATAGGATGTATTCAAAACTAACCTAGCTCCATTTTGTAGTGGTTTGACCCCAATTCTCAAAGTCCATATTTACATGCCACCATTAGAACACTAGCAAGATCTCATGTAGTGCATGACTACTCAGACCGAGGTCAATGATCCTACCATCCAGCCTTCTTCCTTTGAAACACCACCTCTTTCTAGTTGAGTATTGTATAATGCACAAATTTTGAATTTTTTTGTAAAGTTTTGAATAATTTTTTGTATTGGGGATAACTAGTGAGACAAGTGGGCTAGGATGGTTGAAAACTCATAAAGGGAAGCTACCTAGTTTTTCTAGCCTATTAAAAACCTGAAAGGTTGATACATTGGTATGATACTTAGTTGAAAACCTAAAAGGGTAGATAAATAATGTGTAAGAGGTGAAAATTAGAAATGGTGCCTTAAGTGATTACTGTGACTCTTACTAGTCTACTTAAATTTTTAGCTTCCCCTCAATGCATAGACAAATGAACCTGTGATGTTGTCTTAGGATGGAACAACACTTTAAGTCTAAGAAAGTGTTGGGAGAAGAAAAGTAGATAACAAAACATATTCAAGATATTCTTCTAATATTCATGCATTATATATGAATTTTTAAGCTATATGTATTTTGTCCTATCCTCTTTGGCTTGTGAAAGGATAGAAGATGAACAATCTCCTCATTTTAGCACCAATGTATGAGAATAATATGAATATTTAAGAACTGTGGTGATCATAACTATGTATGATAGTATGAAGAAGTTGATGACCTTTTGTTGAGATCAATATAGGCTTTTTGGTTATGGTTACCTGTCATATTTCTTATGTTATTATTTTTATGTGTTATCATGTTTAATGTTTGGTTTAATCTATCTTAAAATAATATAAATTCTCTATAAACCTAAATAAATCTCTGGTTAATCTTAGATCCTTTTAATCTCATAATAATTTAGTTATATCATGCTTTTGGTAAATATAAATTTTATGTAATATCTTACATAGATTAATAAAACTTAGCTATCCTCATCCTTAGCATGTTCCATTGAACTAAGAACCTCTGCTAACATTTATAGAAGAATCATTTTGTATTTTAGGGTCGACCAAAATTTACTTGAAAGTGTTGTTGGATTATTTCCATGATTTCACTTGCATTTCCCTCTACACTCTAGATTATAACAATAACATAGATCAATTATTATATAATTTTTCACTCTTGTAATGAATACAAGTTCTGTTTCTATAAAATGGTATTTTATGTGTTCAATTTTCTTTCATCTTCATGTTTAAATGATCAATATTGATATGATTAATTATATTAACACTTTGTTACTTTATGTATGTCATGATTATGATGTGCTTAGCTATTATATTCTTTGTGTGAGTTCTTCCATTCTCTTTTGATAAGTACTGATCATTTGTGTGCTTAGTTGAAAGTTTTCATATTGTCTTTATGTGTTCTCAATAATAAACCCTTGTTACTAATATTTGATTGGAATTCACATTGAAGGTATACACCTATTTACCTCAGACTCTCCCCATTATATGTTCTTGGAGATAAAACTCAAATGAAACTCAGTCTATAGTGGTATAATTATAGCGTAGTCACTTATTTCAATGACCATCACATTAATCTCATTTTATACCTAAAGGCATATTTTTTCCCCCTCTCTTTTGTTTTTTTTTAGTGGTTCTAAAATGACCCATTCTCCTTGTGTTTATAAATAACAAGCATAACATTCAAAGTATTCATATTTGAATTTAAACTATGTGAATCATAGAGTATTAAACTTCTAGAGTTAATAGTTCATCTCTTGGAAACTATTCATGAAAATTCCAATTATGAAGTCCAATACACACATCTATGGCTTGTGTTGATCCCAAATTAGTCCTAAAATAAAGTATGAAAGGCCATATTTGTCTCCACCTCCCAATTTTCAAGGAACTCCCAATCTCATAGGCATATTGTGGTAAGGATAAAATTAGAGTGAATAATAATAGTATACACCACTTTAATAGTCTCAATTTCCAAAATTAATTAGAATTATTTAGGTTTGTCTCATATTTTCTCAATTTGGGGGTAATCATGTGTGGCATGTTCTAATTTATCACACATGTTTGCTCATAATTCACCACTATTTTACTCAATCATAGAATCTATATGCACTAGATATCAGTTGGGGGTACAACACATTGCTTCCTCATTATTTAGTTTTACACTAATTTTGTATAAAGATAACAAATTCATGTCATTATCCATAGTGTATACACCAAACCTAGATTATAATCAATATTTTCATCAGCTTTGTGTTATTTTTATGACATAATTGAACCTTATTCCATATATATTGGTTGGTTTTATATTTAAACTAGAACTATCTATTGGGATTCATACATGGATTATAAATTACTTTGTAACTTTGGTATGCAATGATGGAGTCAAGAAAAAATTGAGTTATTAATAACAACCAACCATCATTGAGTATTAAGGAATACATATTCCAATCTAAGCTATTCAATATCAATGAAAACTCCAAGGGTACAACACACTACAGTTGTCATTTTTTGTACTAGGAAAACATAATAACTTACATACCCAATTATCTATATTCATTCTTTGTAACTCTCTAGTTTCTTGTATTTCAATTTTTTATGTTCATATTATGTAAATAATAATATTACATATGTTCCATTTTGGGTTTTCTTGGATCATAATTTAACATTGTGGTATGAATCTAAGACTCCTCTTCACAAGTAAGTTCAGGTATGCACTCTTTTTTCTTTTACTCTAGTAAATTCACTTTGATGCATTATAATAATAAAATAGGGGAAAATATAGACACGTAAATTAAAATTTAAGCTAAAAACATGAATGTGTGACCACTCTTTTATGCACTTAGCTCTAGACATATGGTAGGGCCCTTTTTTATTACTGTCAACCATCTTGCACACTCTTCTAAGCTAATAAATGAAACCTAAATGTACTCCTATCTATTACTCTTAATTTTAGGCATATTTTAGGCCCTTAATAATTCTCAATTTGATTAGATAACCCATTGTAATACAATTACCTATGGTACTATAGTGAACCACTCTAGTGTCTGTGCACCCTTTATTGTGCTCCTGCTAAATAATGACTAATTTGAAAGATAAATGGTTATGGAAAGATTAGCATATGTCCCTAGTAATATTATTCAAATTAATTTCAAAGATATGGATATATAAACACATTTCAAACCATTTTACACACAAGAGGATTACACATTAAAAATCACTAGAATCATAATTACACATTGAGAGAAAAGAACCTATTTCTCCTAATTTTGATTACATACAACCCTAGTAGCCCAAAGCTCAAGTCTGAACACATATTCTAGTTCAAAAGTCATGGTTAAGGAACTTAATGGTATTAATATTTCATCAATATATAACATATTGAAATGGTTATTTACACACCACCACAGCATGGGAGAACTACTTGAATTTTTATCCCTTTTCAGAGTATTGGTATGTAAGGAATGCTTAGCACATGGGGTGCTAAGGGTTCATATAAATTTAATTATTGATCCCATTTTCCCCATTGATTTGAATTTGTCTTCACATGTCAAAGATTTAATTTTTAAACAAAAATAAATCACACAATGGTCTCCACAAGTGTTTGTAAAATCTTGAACTAGAAGATCTATCCATGATATATGTTTCTTATCACTAGATCCCATTACACAAGTCTCACTCTTTGATTCATCTGGCAATGCTATATTCCAACTAAGTCTATTATATATTGTACTTTACAATTTTTAGTAATTTTATATAATTACATAGTTTGAAATAATTGGGTTATTGATATTGTTATATTATTCCTTATAATTTTATACAATAGTTTATCATCTAGGATCTTTTATCCCAAATTTAATTTAACATTCAGATTGTATGATAATGCATCAAAAATTTAAAAAATAAAGAATCAAGGTTTTGGGCATATATGGAATTATCAGATGTGAAGTGGCCCAATGATATAGGAAAAATATCACCCAAAATGATTTTGTAAATACTATTTGTGAATTAAATCCAATTGCCTACATAGCTCAATCAATAATATTTTGTTATTTTCCAACCTTGGGAACCATAGGGGACGACCGTAAAATCCTCAAAATCTTATGTAGGATAATTTATGGAATTGAATGAAGTATCTCCCATATTATGAAGTTAGGTTGGCTAGTTTCTTATAAATCCTCTTTCCCCAATCCTCCTGTAATTCTTATACCACTCCCATTTTGAAAGAATCATTATATGAGAATATTATTTCTATGTTCTAAAGTTAACTGAGAATAAAATTCATGAACCTTGATGGATGATTTAGCATTGACCAATTTAATTAGGCCATGGTGCCCTCTTTGGGGTGTTAATGAATGCACCAAGTAGGATGCCATGTAAAAATTATTAGTTTATTTTACATTGATTATTTGTTGACGAAGAATACCAATCATAAAATCACCCCAATCAAATACATATGGTGCTCATATCCATGAACATCCATGGGTGGAATTTCATGGTCGTCATGTTACCTACCACCTAGTTTAAAAAAGTTATCATATCAGATAGATACTCTTTGAAATATGATCTATAGATTTTCTTGGGATCTTGGATAAACCTTTTTTATTGTGCTTTAACCATCCATCATTGATAGTATTGAGGTCTTTATTGGGTTTTATCCCAATAATTTTGTCCATATTTCATAGTCATTCTTTTGTAGGTTTCCCTGAATGGAATACATAGTATCATGCTCATAAAAATACCATCTATTTTGGCCATCAAATAACCTCCACTTATTCTTATCTCTCTGGTTTCAATATCATAGTGCTTAGCATAAGTGAACACCAAGTTTGAACATTTCACTAAAATAATAAATTGAGTTTTTTAATGTAAACCAATTTCATAGAGGTGAACAATTATAGAGTTTGGTTCCTCTACATTAATATTTCTGTGGAATTCTTCCAAATACACATGTTTTACTTGAGAATCATTAATTTTGTCGATATCACTTTCAAGTCCCAACATGGGTTCATAAATCATTTATTTATAAATCATATTTACAAACTTGGTGATCTATAAGGCCACTTCAGTGAGAGATTGAAATTTTCATAGTTAATCTAGAGGCCAAAAATGTTTATGAGGTTGTAGATAGTACACTATAGTGGTCATGAAAATGCTCATTTATTCTCTAGATTGCTAAACATGTGATAATGTAAAATATATAGAACTTTGGAGTACCTAGGGTATTGAGAATATCCTTGTGAGTATAAATTATTAGAAAGTATTGATAATTTTTTGAAAGTCATACCAACATGGAGTACTTAAAGATAATTTTTTTCTATTTTTTTGGTATAAATCCATATTTTTGGGTGAAAATGGTGAAGGTTCAAAACTCCAGAGGTATAGTGGAACTATATTCGAGTGGAAACAATAACACATAAGTTTAGATTAAGAAATTTAAATATTTGGGGGGGGGGGGGTGGGTAATAATTAGTGCTCTTTTCACCAACATCCCCCCACCCACCATGAGTATGTATATGTAAAACACATATGAAATAGATTAAATCTACAAACAATTCATACACACAATAAAAAAATATATCCTTAAACAAAGAATCAACTACATAATTATATATATTAGTCTTCACCAAATGATCAATTTCTCAAATCCAATAGGAATCTAAGTTTCAAAAATTTACAAATTCTCCATTATATGAGGCTAAAAATATTATTTCTCCAATTGTGATATCCATGTTACTATAAAATGGGTAAGATTTAACTACACATATATCCTCTATGATAATTTCCTATGCATGGATTCCTAATACAATAGATTATTCCTTAGAAAACTTATTTATCTTCTCCTCTATCCATATCCTATTGTCTCTCTAACTACGCAACCATCTTAACATTTTGAATTTCATGGAAATGGAACCATTGTTAACAATGGTCCCTATACAACCTTGTTAGAACATGCTAATTGGTGTATTATATCAAATTTACATTGGTATGTGTAATTTATCAACCATTAATTCAAAACCTTCACAAAATACATTTAATTCTAAACTATAAACATGCTTTAAAAATATTCATTATTTAATATCAAATATAAAGACAAATAAAGACACATAAAAAAAGAATATAATTTATATAAACTAAAAAAAGCACACATATTCTTGAAAACTAGTTTCATATATTTTATCAAAGTATATATTCTATGGATAAATTGGATATATTATAGGTAGAGTAATACAATCATTTCCAAAAATATATGTAAACAACTTCACTAACTCTCAATCAATACATCAATTTATAGAAATCAAGGAAGTATTCAAAATAGATATCTATTTATCCATAAGTTATTTTTCCCATTGTAAATTATTGAACTCGCTTATCATAAAATATGCTTGTCAAAATTATATTTTACTATTTATTTAAGTCATTTTACATAGAAATAAACATTCTAATAGTTGATATAATTAAGGATTAATATATCATTAATTCATATTTTAGATAAAATAGTTGGTGAACCCATGTATTGATCGAATCTTGTCCAACACTAGGTTGCCATTAGGATTTCAATCTTATTTTTAAAATTTTTGAAATTTTTTCTTTGAGTTTCGGATTTAATCTCTAATTCCAACTCCTTGGTGAAAAAAAAAAAATGTATTTACCTTTTACCCTCATATTGTTTCTAGGGTTTCATTTTCATACATTTGTGATCCCTTTTTCATTGATTAGTTCATGTATACCTCATGATAGATCAAATTTCATAGATGTTTTATACACTCTTGTTGATATATTCATAAGCCTTCTTTTGTTCACCACAATTATGTATGGATTTTTTTGGATTTTATAACTTTAGTAAATATTGACATACATAATGAACATGTATCTATTATTTAATAAATTTATAGGTTTTTCCATTATCAAATTTTATTCAAAACCCTCTCTCAAATCTGGAAATATGACATGTATTTATCTTAATTTTTGATTATTTATCGAGAATATTTAAGGGTTTTGCTTTTGAAGCATTCTACATTATTTGGCTCATGTCATAGTAGTTTAATTTTCAAATTAATCAATAGTTTCTCATATTTCCATTGATATATTTATAAACCTCTTTTTGTTCACCTAATATCTACAAGGAGTTTTTATATTTTTTAATTTACTATTTGTAGTAAATCTCAACTTATAGGGCATAAGAGATACCTTTTTCCCCTATTTTTATGGGTTTTTCTTATTACCTATTTTTTTCTCAAAAACTTTTCTAGAAATTCAAAATACCTAGTCGATATATTGAAATTAATAAATATTTATTGTGTAGATATTAGAGGTTACATATAAGATGACATCCTCTAAACTTCTCCATCCCTTGGATTTTTTAATTTTTCCTAGTGATGTGTTGTATGACTATTCTAATCAAAATAACTCTGAAACTCATAGGCCTCATCCTCTATATGGTCTATTTTATGGAAATGTTATACCACGTGATTACTCTCAATAATAGATTAATGATTATTATTGTATGTATAACAATACTAGTGATACATATGAGCAAAATGATTGTGAAGGGTATGATTTGAATATGATTATAATGGAAAAGAAACATCACAATATCCTATTTTGTATACAAGATGCAAAAGCTCCACTATGTATTTATAATTTTCTCATGATCACCATGTTGAGCAAGAGGACAATAATGCTAAGGTACACATTTGTATTCCTCATAATTTGTATGATTTATAGTATAAGGATGTGTTACATGAGAATATACCTATTTTTTATTTACCATTTTCTAGTGCACTTTATTGAATTAACTCATATTTAAAAACATGCATAAGAACAAAAACTAATGCATAATTCAAAATTATGACAATACTAATCTTACATGCATATATGTTTCTTATAATAATGCAGATATGATAAAAATTGAATATGATTCTTATTTACAAAATGATGAAAAATGTGAAATAATTACTCCTTTACTAGATGATGCACATGTTCAAAGTACTTTTATTTTGCTCACCTTAGACGATGTATATTTTACAAAAATTGGAAAAAAAAAAAAAAAAAAAAAAAAAAAAAACACTTTACTAAAAAATGCAAATGATACAAATTTTGAAAGTGCTTATTTTATCTCTATATAGATGATGTCAATGCTAAAAATGTTGAAATAACTTATCTTTATTTACCTCTTACTAATGCAAATGTGACAAAAATTGAACATTCTTGTTCTTCACTAGATGATGCAAATACCAAAGAACTTGAATGTGCTTCTAATTTTGATACAAATGTTCTAAGAGAACAAGTAATATTCATTTACCTTCTCTTGATCATGAAAAATTTGATAATGATTCTTCCATTTCCTCTTTATAAGCCAAATTAGATGCACATATGAAACATGCTTATCTTCTTATAAAAATTCATGCAATAGTTATGTAAATCTTCGTGACATTCAAAATGATG